>SNQJ01S0029239.1:80492-90696 GCA_010110895.2 Picea sitchensis
ATAAACCATCAAACTCAGAACAATCACAACATGATAAAGGAGTTCACCCCCCTCCGGGCTACATCTCCTTGAGCCTCCATCAATGGACTTGGCTCTCTGGGATTAATTAGTCAAAAGTTCTTTTACAAGATGCTTCTCAACTCAAATGGAAAAACAGGCTGTACCATTGAGATCAGAACACATAAAAACCCCAAAAATTACTAATAGAACTCTGAAAATGGATCATGGCTCATTCGGGCATGACCTCTTCTACATGTGGCCATAAGCTTTCCTGAGCTTCTCTGTGGTAAAAACATCTGTAAAAGTCCTCAAAAGACTCTGAAACCTGTCCCAATGTGTTCAGAGTATATTAATTATCCAAAAATGATTATTCAATCACATAAAACAAATATAGGCTCACCAAACCATGTCCTCGATCAATGATGGCTTCAAGCTCCCTAGAGCTTGTTGAAACTTCAATGGTGAAAACCTTGCAGAAGAAGTCTTCAAATGGCTGTAAAAATTGTGCCAATGGATTCAACACGTCCAAAAAACCCTAGCTGGGCTTTTACGGCACCTCAATCAGCCAAAAGATGAAGAAGTTAGGCCTCCTCCATTTTCCTCCTTCAACTTTGCTGGAACTGGTTCGCCAAAACGCACCTCCGTGTGCATGAACCAAGAACACACGCTTATTTAAGCGCAAAAACTTGGCACCGAGCATAACCGAAAAATGGATCAAATTGTCGAACCGTTAGGCACGCCCAGCCCCTAACTGCCAAGGCCAAGGTCACATGGATCCTCCATATGACTGCGCTCTCATATAAAAAGGGCCACATTTAAATGTAATTTAAATAAAATTAAAACCAAACTTTAAACAAGGTCAACCTTATGGCGTGTTGGAAAGGCGAAATTTGTGAAAACTTTGGTAACGGGGGAGGTCTGGGGTTCAATCCCCATGGACTCCACAAATTTTTGAACTAACAAACCATAGACAATAAAGGGGTGCCACGTGGCAGCCCATGATTGGGCCACATGGCACCTTACCATTCGCCCAATAACTGCCACGTGTCAACAAATAATTCACCAACATCTGCCAATAACGGATTGCCATGTCACCTCTGCCATGTCAGCATACGGTCGTACGACCCTTCCACGTCAGGCCGTACGGACTGTACGGACTGGTACAATCAACATCATTTTTTTACCTGTTTGACTTGACGAACAGATCGCCATATCTCTCGTTCCTGACGTTCGTTTGAGACGAAACAAATTGTGTTGGGTTCGTGACAATCAGGGATACAAACGCATTTGTTTTGAGGCAATTCCGAGAACTTTGATTTTTGGGCTAAAATTTGACCCCTGGTCCAGATTTTGATCAGTTGTTGTACATGCAAATTAGGGACTTTTATGAAGAATAATTTTAGTCCCAAAACCATTTAGATAATTGCACCCTTCCTCAAGGATCAATTTGGCATCCTCAACACAACTTTTTAGTGGCTAGATCTCCTAGAATGTGAAACCCTAGATTTCACAAAGTACCAGAAAACCAGAGTACTAGAAGTACCAGAGTACCAGAAGTACCAGAAAACCAGAAGCACTAGTCTAGAAATCTGTTGATCAAGTTTGAATGGGTAAATGCTGGATTTTATGAAATCTAACCACACTAGGCTACTCTCCTCAGCCAAGCACACCTCCTGGTAAGTTCAGAATTCAATTTTGAGCTTTTTCATTTTTTGGTCATTTTCCTAGCTCTAGGTAAAAGATGTTTGTAAGCACTAAGCTTGTTGACAATATAGAAGGTGTGGAAAACTTTTTTTCCTAGAAGTATAGGATTGGACTCGTTCTTGAAGAGAATGACCTGGCAATACTCATCAAAGAAGAAGTGTCGGACCCGACGATGTTGTAGATAAAGAAAAGAATGAAAAGGACACAATGAGGGATAAAAGAATCATTGCAGATTCTATCAAAGATCACTTGATCCCTCAAGTGTCTTCAAATAAGAATCCAAAATAAATTTTTGATGCCCTAACCAGATTATATCAAGGAAAGAACATAAACCTGAAGATGAATATAAGAACTCAACTCAAGAATACAAGGATGTAGAAAGGAGAATCGATCCAGGAATATTTCTCTAGAATATCATAATTCAAAGAACAACTAGAAGAAATTGGAGATACCATATCTGAATATGAACTCATAATGATGGCCCTTAATGGTCTCACAAGACATTGGGATGCATTCATCCAAACTATTTGTGATAGAAAGGAGAAACTAAAATTCGACAGTCTTTGGGAAGAATGTATTCAAGAAGAATCAAGAGTAGCTAACCAAGACTCTTTATTATCCAGAGATGAAGATCAATCCCTAGCTACTCACATGAAAGGAGGAATAAATAATTCTTACTTCCATAAAGAAAATCATAAAGAGTCTCACCCCCAAAACAAATTCATACATAAAGAATCTCAACCAAAGAGGTTCCAGAAGAAAGGACAAAGAAAAGAAAGAGACTTTTGATCTTCCCAATGCTACCATTGTGACAAAATGAAACATATTGTGAGACATTGTCCAGCTAGACTAGAAGAATACAAGAGGAAAAATAGGAGGCACCATGCCCATGCAGTTGAAGATGAAGAGCCACCTGCAAATATGATAGGAGAACACATTGAAAACTATGTCTTAATCTCAGCCCTCTCAGGATCAGTATCACCTGGAGAGGACACTTGGCTCATGGATAATGGTGCTTCCAAGCATATGATAGGTCAAAGAGATATTCTTTGTTTCCTTTGAGAGAATAAGTTTTCTCAGAAAGTTACACTTGGAGATGATTATGAATACCCTATCAAGGGAGTGGGAGAATCAAACTACAAGCTTAATTCAGGGACTCTAATGAATATGTAGGATGTACTCTATGTACCAGGCTTGAAAAAGAACCTACTCTCCATATCAAGTTTAGAAAACAAGTCTTTAGAATTGCCTTTATATATGGAGAAGTTCTTATGTGGGCTAAGGGTAAAACCATGAAAGAAGCAATCGTCATTGGAAAAGAAGAAGGTGGCTTGTATAAGCTAAAGGGTCACTCAGAAGCTGCCATGACCCATGCCATTGAGAATCCATGTGAACTTTATCATAGAATATTAGCCCACATCAACTACAAGGAATTATCATATGTATGCAAGGCAGTTACAGATCTACCAGAAATCAAGGTTGACCATGAAGGTGTGTGAAATGGATGTGCACAAGGGAATAACATCAAGAACCCTTTTCTGAAAAGAGACAGTAAAGCAGAAGGAGTCTTAGAACTCATTCACTCATATGTGTGTGGCCCAATTCCATCATCGTCCATCAATGCATATGTATATGATGTATATGTTATTGATGATTATTCTCGTAAGACCTGGGTGTACTTTTTGAAATAAAAAGATGAAGTGTTCAGTAATTTCAAGGAATTCAAAGCCTTGATAGAGAATCTTTTTGAAAGAAAGATCAAGATACTCGTGCTAGATAATGAATGAGAATACACCTCAAAAGAGTTTGTAAAGTATTGGAAAGATGTCAGGATTAAGAGGGATATCCCCACTCCTTACAATCCTCAACAAAATGGTGTGGCAAAAAGAAAGAATAGAACTATAATGGAAGCAGTGAAGACCATGATCCATGATCAATATCTTCCAATGTGCTTATGGGAAGAAGTAGAAAAAAAAATAGTATATGTAGAAAACCAATTATCCCATACTGCACTTGGGTTCAAGACCCCTGAAGAGATGTTCTCCGGAAAGAATCCAGAAGTAAGCCACCTCAAAATATTTGGTTTTCCAATATTTGTACATATTTCGGAAGAGAAAAGAAACAAGTTGGACCCTTCAGGAAAGAAGGGAATATTTTTGGGATAATGTAAGGTCTCCAAGGCCTTTAGGGTTTATATACCATGTCACCACCATATTGAGATCAACAGGGGTGTGAGATTTGATGAATATGCAACACTCAAAAAATCAAGAAAATTCCATCTTGAAGAAGTATATGAAGGGGAACCTGTAGCTCCCAAAGTTGTAGAATCAGTGAGGGAGGTTCCCAAAGTTGTAGAACTAGTGAGGGAATTGATAGCTTACCATGATGAGGAAATTATAGAAGATCATGACATAGTATAATTTAAAGAACCTCTTCAGAGGATGATATCTCATAAGAGAAATAATGTTTGGGCCAGGGATCTTATTCAATATGGAGAGAATTATGGTGTTCCTGAAGGAACCACGAGACATGTGAAGAGGCCTAAGCCATTCTTCAGTTATATGGTTTTGATGTATGATCACCTAGAGAAGGAGCCTACCTTCTTTCAAGAAGCCACTCGGAAGAAAGAATGAGGAGATGCCATGACATAAGAATACCAATCCATAATAAAAAAGGATGTATGGGAAATAGTTCCCATACCGAAGAGCAAGGATGTTGTATCTTCCAAATGGATTTTCAAAATAAAGCATGTTGTTGATGGAAGTATTGATAAGTATAAAGCAAGTTTTGTCTCTCATGACTTTTCTCAAAAGGAATACATTGACTATGAAGAGAAATTCGCTCCTGTAGCCAGATACACTTCGATCATAACCATCATATCCCTTGTAGCTAAGATGAAGTGTAAGTTACACCAGATGGACATAAAGATATCTTTCCTAAATGGTGTCATAAAATAAGAAGTGTATATAGAACAACCTCAAGGATTTGACGTTGAAGATAGGAAGAATTATGTCTGGAAGTTGAAAAAGGCTCTATATGGGTTGAAGCAAGATCATAGAGCTTGGCATGGAAGGATAGACAATTTTTTGACGAGCTTTGCCTTTACCAAGAGTAAATCTGATTCTAACCTCTACTTCAAAGTTATGAATGATGATCCAGTGATATTGTTGTTGTATCTGGAATACTTATTCTTAGCTGGAGAAGAAAAGCTCATCAATGAATGTATAAATAAGCTCGTCATAGAATTTGAGATGAAATACCTTGGCCTAATGCATTATTTCTTAGGTCTTGAGGTATGGAAAATCCCAAAGAGAATATTCCTTAACCAAGGGAAGTATGCAATTGAAATCTTGAAGATATTTGATATGTTGGAGTGCAAGTCCATGAATACATCCATGGAAATGAAGCTGAGGATTCTGGTCGACACTTCGTTAGAATTGATTGATGCCACGCTGTATAAACAAACAATTGGATAATTGATGTATCTGAAAAACACCAGACCGGATATTTGTTTTGTCGTGAACACTTTGAGTCAGTTTCTTATAGAACCCATACATGTTCACCTAGTTTCTGCAAAACATGTGACGAGGTACCTTAAGGGTACATTAGATTGTGGTCTCAGTTATGATGGAGATCATGACTTAAGGCTGAGTGGGTACACTGATTCAGATTGGGATGCAAGTGTCTTTGACAGGAAGAGCACTTCAGGATGTTATTTCAGTTTGGGATCTACCATGATCTCATGGAAGTGTAAGAAGCAATCAAGCATTACTCTCAATACATCAGAAGAAAAATACATTGTTGCATGCTCTACTAGTTGTGAATCCATATGGCTTCGTAAGTTGTTTACTGGTCTATTCGACCTAGAGATGGAAGCAACCATGATCCTATGTGATAATCAGAGATATACAAAGATGACAGAGAACCCTGTGTTCCATGACAAGTCAAAACACATAGAGATCCAATATCATTACATCTCTGACATGGTGCAGAGAGGATCCATAAAGCTCTAATATGTTAGCACGGATGAATGGGTTTTTGATGTGTTGACCAAACCTCTATCTCATGTAAAGTTTGAGCACTTTCGAGATAATATTGGTATAGTCCAAAAGGACCTCCCTCAAAAGGGGGAGTAGTGTTGTGTTGATGTTTCCAGCCTACTGTTATGATACCAACCTCATGCTGATGATATTCTAGCCTCGTGGTGTCTTGAGTTTCCAGCTTAATTGTTGTGTTGTGATTCTAGCTTAATTGTTGTGTGGTGTTGCCAGCTTAATTGTTGTGTTGTGATTCTAGCTTAATTGTTGTGTGGTGTTGCTAGATTAGTTGTTATGTTGTGATTCCAGCTTAATTGTTGTGTGGTGTTGTCAGCTTAATTGTTGTGTTGTGATTCCATCTTAATTGTTGTGTGGTGTTGCTTGATTAATTATTGTGTTGTGATTCCATCTTAATTTATGTGTGGTGTTTCCAACTTAATTGTCGTGTTGTGATTCCATCTTAATTGTTGTGTGATGTGCCAGCTTAAATTCTTTGATGATTTTTCCATCTTAATTGTTGTGTGGTGTGCCAACTTAATTGTTGTGTGATGTGCCAGCTTAATTGATTTGATGATGTTTCCATCCTAATTGTTGTCTGGTGTGCTAGCTTAATTGTTGTGATGATGTTGTCATCTTAATTGTTGTGATGATGTGAGTAGCCTCGTGCTGTGATGATGTGAACACCCTCGTGTTGTGATCATGATGTATTTGTGAATGACAATGTGGATTATAAGAAAAACTTCCAATAATTTATAGATACACCAGTCGATGTTCCAATATGTTGTTGATGATGTTGTCCTCTCTCTCGCCTGATGTTGTAGTATAATACCCTTCTTGTTAAGGGGGAGTGTTTAAATATTGTAACTGCAAAGAGTATTCTAATTATTATTGATGTATTATTCATTAGATCAATCCCCTTTTGCCAATTGATCATGTTTGGTATTGTAAATGACCAAATCCCCTTTTGCAGATTGGTCAAACCCTCATTGTAATAGGAAGAATAAAAATTCATACCCAGAATATATTAAAGGTCGCTATAACCACCCATAATAATAAGTTGGCCCTTCCAGTGAAAAGAGACCTTTGTCCACACATGCCAGATTGTATAAATAAAGAGATCAGTGCCTCATTTGGACACACACTCACTTGTTCATCAGAGAACAAGTTCAGAGCTGCAGTTGGAGAAGAAAGAAGAGAGAGATAGAGATGCATTCTTGGGAGAGGAATTTATGTATTTGTTAGAGTTAAATCTTGGAATTGTATTGGCTATCTATATTAAGGAAGTTTTTGTTGGGTCTTCTCCCCCATAAGGGTTTCCGAGGATAAATGATGTGTCTCTTGTGATTCTGTATTTCTCAGTGATCCTATATATGATATTGTTATCTAGTGAAATGAAAAAAAACCTAATAATATCTTAAACCTTAATAAATGTCCCTTAGGAACTTGCAATGGAATGCATAATTATGTCCAAAGAAGTGGCCAAGGAGACTCTGCTAGGTTCTCTAGTCTCCCTTAATTGTTCCTCAAGGTTTCTAAATATCACCAACCCCTCATTAATTTCATTGTTTTCATTTTGTGGTGGTGGTGGTGGGTTGGGGTTTTTATATTCTTGGTTTTCTTGTGCGGAGTTTAATTTTTCATGGGATTTCATTTTATTGTATATGCTACAATTTAACATCTATGGAATGTAAATTAGTTTCATTTTTTATTTAAAATACTAAATTAGAAAAAAAAATCAATTGATATTATTTGGAGAAAAATACTAAATTAGAATGAATAAATTGGATTGAAGTTAAGATAAATGTAACATACCTAGACACACCGTGGCAGTGGTAGTGGAAGGATCCTCCCTTTCTTCCTCCTCTCTTCACACTATTTTCCAATGAGAAATGTGAGCGCAATTTTGTGCACAATATGCAAAAAATTGCTCTTAGGACGTTTTTAAAAACCAATAGTAAGAATATGCATGCGTTATTAAGAGTGTGCATGCATTCTTAAAAGCATGCATGTGCTCTTACTGCTTAACCTACATGGAAATCCACATGGAGGTTCATCCACAACTGAACCTATAGTTGTAGGAACATGTGCACATTCCTAGGATTGCGCACACATTCCTGAGAGTGTGCATTCATAATGAGGCCATAGCCACTTTTTTGGCCACCAATTTCTTGCACTCACCCAAATTCCATTAATAAATTTTGAGAAAAATAACAATGATACTTTTGAAATGAAACTTCTAGAATCAACATTTTAAATCAATTTAAGGTTTGATCCATCGGTATCAACTTCTAACAATTGTACGCAATAGTAGATGAAGAAAGATGAACTTGTTGTGAAGGATACTAGATAAAAGTCACCATTGGGAAAAATGATTTGACTATTATCATTTCCCTTATCTTATCTCTTCAATATGGATATCTATTTTTAAATCTCAATGAATCAAATTTATTCGACTAGTTTCTCATTTTTTTATTATTACTTTTTTCTTGGCCTGAAGTAGACTACCTATTTTTCCTTCACTTGGGTTTCTATGTTTCTAGATACTAAAACTCACAATTAAGATACAAATGAGTCTAAACATTATAGTTCTAAGTGGTTGTCTAACGAATTATAAGTGAAATAAGGAAGACCATGTTATGATTGAAAATCCACTTCATGATTGGACATAATTAGTAGTGATATGTTGTTTCTATGAATTCTATACATGATCATTGTAATATGATAACTATTAAATCCAGCTCAAATTCTTACAAATTCACTTGAACCATTCATTCTAGAAGTAAATTAATTTTCATAATCAATGTAGAACATCACAACCAAGTTGCAATAAAATTTTCAATATCATTTACATTAATGGGAGGGATTTGTATTGAAGGATTCAAATAATTAGTTGTAATTATGATTTTCTAACTAATGTTCCTAGTTCTTACAGGATTTTTTAGCACTCCAAAACTTAATATCAATGTAAACAATTTATATTGAATTAACATAGCCACAAATACCTATGACATTAAAATTCATAAAACATATCTTGTACGAAGAGAGGGAAATTATGTAAACCTGAAACAAACTAAGGCTCTAAATGTGTTTACACAATAGAAACATTATACCGATTGAACACGTAAAATTAATCTCATTGAAAGACCAACCAAGGCCAAAACGTTATAGCTATTGGATGAGAATCTCTTGGCACATGGTTCTAGATGCTACGATGATCAAAGAAAAAACATATTAATATTCCAATACTTAATGGTCTATTCATTGATATTAACCTTCAAAGTATGACCTTAAATGTTTATCTCCTCCAAAAGGACAATTGCATGATGAATGATAAAAATATTATCTTCAAGAGGAATTCAAGAAAATGAAAGATATTCATTACCCTATGTATTATAATTTATTTAAACAAAAATATCTCATGTAAATTGCAATGACTAAATCAACATAAAAGTGGATTGTGTTAGTGACCATAAATGTACATTCTTTATAGCAGCATGGAGTTTATTATAAGGATATGATTTTTTTTTGCTTTATCCATCAAATAGACAATGAAAAAAACCATATGTGCATAAAAAACATTAATATAAAACATAAAGTGTTATCATAAAATCATTGATGATAAATAGAAAAGATATTTTTATGGAAGTAGAAAATCATGAAACAAGTCAAACACTTAAATGAACCAAATTATCTATTTTCCATTTTTTTAGTATTAAAAGAAGATGAAGCTATTGTTGTCAATTTATGGATATTTGTTGGATACAAACCCATTTCGATCATAGCAAAATATTTGCAAGAGATGTAGATTTTGAGAAATTGGGGTTTCAATTAAACTAGAAAAAACAATAAACCCACTAACCCAAATACATTTTCTAGTTGTGACACAATAAGGGATGTACAATTCACAACTACAATCGACGTTGAAGTATGGAGAAAAAAAATATTCAAACTATCTTATACAGAGCATATTGATAGAGAAGAGCATTTTTTTATTACACCAGAAAGTTTGAATAAGACTTAAAACTTTACAATTGAAAAACAATTGGAAATGAATATATTGAACTTAAGTTGGTTGTAGGAAATGTGACTATTGTAATTTGTATGGAAACGAGTTAAAAATATTTCATTGATATTAGAAATATATCAAAGATGCTTGTAGTAATCAAAATATAGGATTCTATAGATGATGTTGGTGTAACAATAACAATTTCCAAGATTATTGAATATTTAAAATTTACAATAAAGAAAGACGATCACGATTGGTGTTTCATGTTGAGGTAAGGTGGTTACAAGATACATAAATTTAATGTTCAATTGAATTGCAAGTCACTTGAAAAGAATGTTTCCACTATATTCATTAGAATTATATAAAATCATAATGGTAATCTAATTATGGCCCAAAAACTATAATTTGATTCAAATGCAACCATTTTATAGAAATGGATGCATTGGTCAAAATTATT
>SNQJ01S0029240.1:6650-56303 GCA_010110895.2 Picea sitchensis
AATTGTGCATACATCTTGTGTTCTTTGTGTTCATTGTGGTGATGACTTGTTGATGATATATTACTGATATATGTTGTTGATATGTGCTCACATATAACTGGTTATAAATGACAACAATTGGTAATGAATAAATGTTGAATGCTAATTGATGAGTTTTTGTGCAAGAGGGAAGTTTTGAGAAAAAGAGCCCCACACTCATTCACCCCCCCTCTAAGTGTGGTAGTTGTGTCCAACAAGAGTATAAGAAATTCCCTTTCGAATGAAAGGAATTCTATGAGTATGTATTATTTTCCAAGGACTCCAATGCATTGTCCCAATGTGAGTCATTGCAAGAATACCAAAATCAATAGTAGTAATACAAGAAACCATGTGGTTCCAAATTTCCCACTAGTCCCCCTGGTCAGAAGGGGAAAATTTGTACTAAACCCAAGTGCTTCTATGTTCTCTTGAATCGACATCGATTAACTTTAGTAGTCACCATGACCATTTATATTTCTATCGTTGAAATCGTGCTTCTATTGCCCTCCCCTTCTCTTATATCATTGGCCCCTCCTCCTCACCTTCCCTCTCTTTTCCCCTTTAACCTTTTCATTTAACACATATTCATCTCATTCTCTAAGATTGTCCAATCCTTTCCTGGGTCCCTCCCAAGATATCCATTAGTTAGCAATTCAAGGTATTCTAACCAATAATAAATCCCAAGAACATCAGTATGAAGACGAGGATGACATGGAAAAAATGAAATTAAAAAAGGAAGGAAAATAAAAAATGAATGAAAGGATGAAATAGAAAATAAAAGGAGGAACCTCGGATAATAGTTAAAATTGGAGGTGACTATGAGTCTCCATTTAGTAAATAATGATGGTGATATCTTGGAACTATAAGGGAATGGGTACAAAATTGAAGCATGTAGCAATCATATATCTAATTCATGCTAAAAATCCATGGATCGTTCTACTCCAAGATACAAAATTGACAGACAAGGATACATTATAATCCTCAATAAAATTGTAGAAACAATGTGATGGATCATATCCTAATTCAAGAGGAGACTCTCGAGGATTATTGACCCTTTGCTACAAAACAAGGTAAACTCTTTTTTCTCCTTTCCCTCTCATTTGTAAATTTGTAATATACTAATGGTGAAATATATTGGAAATAAAATCCAAACCTTCAATTTGTACGCTCCAATCTCTATATGAGATAAGTAAGAATGAAGGTTGTCCCTCCAAACATATGGTGATTCTATTCCCATCATTCATAGAATTCTAGCTAGTGACTTTATTATGGTATTCTCGCTAAGGGAAAAGGAGGAGGAACTTTCATTAGAGACTTAATTAAAGAAACTTTTAATGATATAGTGATGATTTGGGACATGTTGATCCAAAACCCAAGAGAGGGAAATTTACATTGAAAAACTAGAGACCTGGCCCAAGTCATATCACTTAGCAATGGAGAAGTTCCTCATACAAATATCCTTCATTCTATATCCTTATCATATATCCTATAATATTTTTTCCTCTTATACCTCTAACATAGTTTGATATCCCTTTTTTTCTCCTAAAGAGAATTATGGGTCCTTTCCTTTCCACCTCAATATCTCTAGCTATAATATCCTAAAGTATAGAAAATCCTTGAAGATGTCTATTGTACTCCAATACATGGATGCCCCTCTTTTGTTTTGGAATCAAAGATAATGTCTCTTAAACATAAGATAAAATAATGGGAAAATTGTTCCTTGACAACCCCCCTCTTCAAATCACAAAGCTTCTCAATTATACCACTCTACTTAAGTATTGGAAATGGATTCTTAGTAGATAACCTTGGAATTGTTAGAAAAAGAAACAGAAGAAGAACACAATACCATAAAGCATGAAACAATTAGGAGGAGAATGCGTGGTTGAATGGAGTATATGGTTCTTAGTTGGGGATTGAAATACCAAATACTTTCACAAACACCAAACCATGCATAGGAAATTGAGTTTAAATATAATACTCAAGTAAATAAGTTCAACTCTTTGTTAGATGCAACCCATCATCACTTCAAATATTTTTTCTCATAGGAGGATCTTGTATCTTAGGAAGATAATCCATATTATTTTGAGAAAGAAATGAAGGAGGATATATAATAACGAAATACACAGAGATATTACAACAAACACCAAGATACAGTAATACACAATTTATATTAATGAATGAATTGTACAAAAACTGTAAAAATATAGAGTGAATGGACTCGTTAGAATGGTGGAAGCTTAAATTTGAGAAGAGATGTGATGCTTATGCTCATTCAAAAGAAGATGAGTACAATGAGGCTCCAAAGACATTTTTAACATAAATCATAAAAGAGAAAATCCCTAAACATCCAAAACCCTAACCCCAGAAGATGAAACACCAAAATGTATGTGAGCCATGATGGGGGTAGTTAATATGTCAACTTCCATAGGGCGTAACAGTTACATTCGCTCTCTGCTTGGGGTGTTTGATACCTCGTTGGAAAGTTCTAGCCAAGGAGTACACATTCCAATTGAGCCTATGAAAGCGCCTAAGGCAATATCCTAGGCCCTACAATGTCAAAAATATGTTGGTTAGGGCCTCAAAATGGCCTTGGAATTTCAAGACCCAAAAAACCATAGAAAAACCGCAAAGGTGGAAAATTGTGTTTTGAGCTAGTGGAATAGGTGGGTGACAACCAATATCCACCTAGATCATTCCTCCCCTTTAGGAATAAATGGTCCCCATTGCATTGAGTTCCCGTGGAAGATGGGGAATATTTTGTAGAGTGTGAAACTTGGTGAGCATCTTACCTTACTCAATAAGTTCTCCTACTTTTAATTTGAATTAACCTATTGAGGGGTGCCATGAACCTATTGTTGGAGGGGTTGGATCCATTCAAAAAATCTATCTTGAGTGTGGGAGGACTCTATCGATGAATATGAATCATGAAGAGTTATATCAATGGGGGATAATGGTTGGAACCCCAATCACACTTGAAAAGGGTTGTGATGAATAAATACATGAATGGATTTGTTATAGCTACCTAGATAAATATCCTACCATTGTTTAAGCTTCTTTGGGAAGATTTCATTAACTGGCACATAAAATGGTGCATACACCAATACAATGGTAGGATATTTATCTAGGTGTGAGATATATGATCAATTTAATGTTGTGGAAGGGTATATTGTATCATGGAATAAATAAAAACCAGGTATAATAGAGATGACTTTAATTTCTAGATGCCAAAGGTAATTATTTTGTGATGAACCAATGTTGATTGACCAACTAAGCATTGGAAGTGAGGACAATGATTGGCTATTGAAAATACTATCCTTCCTTTGACATTTTATAATATTTTTCATCCTTCATAAATAAAAAGTGATCTCAAATGATTACTTTTTTTTAAAGATATTTTTTGAATTATCCTTCTAAGATGGGTTTGAACCCCTTGGAAGATCTTGTAGGTCTGAAGTATCTCATTGGATTAAAAAAAAACTTAATCTATTGAATTCAAATTCATCCAAGTAATCCAAGTAATGTTATATATATATATATATAAATATAATGAGTAAAAACATTTTGAAAGGCACGGAATGTGGACATCATTGCTTGTTATTTTTCATAGTTCTAGAATTCATGCTTTCATTTTTGAATTATCATATCACTCAATGATAAATATCTCATGTTTTAAATCACCCACTTAATTACATTGAAAGGAATACACCTATTGAAATTGGCGAGAATTAATGGCCTTTTAATTATAGATGGGATTTTAATGGACACAATTTCATGTGGGTTGAATATTTTTCATTCTCTCAATAAATTAAAGGCTTTGATTTGAAGTATTAACTTCCTTGCATGAAAAAACATGTTCATTAATCATTAAAAGTGGTGAATAACTTGATTAGCATAATAATGGCATTAATACCCACTTTATTCACTGTACATGAGGTATTACCGCACCTAGGATTTCACTTTACGTGGAAAGAGTTAAGGTTTTTTACCATGGATCTTTTTTATATTCTGTGGTGTGTGTATTTTTTACTATTCTATGATGAGTGGGCCTCCTTTGTCTTCAAATTCCACCATTTTAATTTTTGTAGCTGAGTAGAGCAGCGTCGATGTGAAGCGTTTCATTTTCTACATGTGCATGGTAATGGAGGATGCCATACATGGTTTGTTATTTTTATCAACCCATCTTGCCATGACAGTTCATAAACCAGGATATCCAAAACCCATATTATCCTTGGCTTTGGATGGGTTTTTGATGGGAAGACGATCGCGGACCCACTCGCTCGCTTTTAAATTGTTGAAAAAGTTTTCTTAGTTTTTCAAATTAGGATTCTCAAGTCTCAAAGATGAGCATTCCTTCTTGGTCACATTCACTATTTCTCTCATGGATCATCATGGCCACATATTTAATTTCGAGGATAGCTGTGACTTTGTAAGTTTTCATCACGACCTGTAGGTTACCTTGAAGGAATTCCTCTGCCAAGTTCATCTCTCTTGTCTTCCTTTTATGTTATTTTTATCAATTATATCTTGATATGATCATTAAAAAAATATTTATCTCAACCCATATTGTTCATAGAGAGATCATAGATCACAAGTTATCCATAGAAAGATCATATATCAATGGGAAAATAATAGATTAGAGATTTCCATAGATCATAACTGAAAAATTCATAAGAAATTTTTTAAAAATATAATAAATTTCATTTATTCATTAAATCAGTTTTAATGTGAATATAAGGGTATCCCACTCAAATTACTCCTTCATAGTACGTTGAAGCAGTTGGACCTATAAAAACTCATCAAAGATTCAATTTTTCATTATATTATAAATGAAGACCTCATTCCTGAAGATCAAGATGAATTAAGAAAGGAAGCTCCAAAGGTAAAAGAAACCATGAAAGAAGGAAAATGGGAAATAATTAGAAATTGAAAATCTATTTTTAGGGACAAAGACCAGAAGGATAATAATAAATAGGAATTTGGGACACTCACGATCCTTTTTTGGAACTGTCGTGGATTTCCACGGCACAAAGGTCCTATGTTAAGTTGGATCCCAAGTGATATGGATATTATTCGTGTAGTTGAAACTTGGGAGCTTGAAGAGTCTAAGGTCCCTAACATTGAAGTATTTGTCTTGTGGTCGGCTTGGAACAAAAATTGCCATCGTAGAGGGATATGAGTCATAGTTTGTTATATTATAAGGAGAATTTCTCCTCACACTCAACTTCATAAGATCGACCCTCTCAATCAGTACATTTGGATAGAAATTTTAGACACCAATGCTAAGAATATGTATATAGAAATTTGCTATTTTGCACCTATTAATTCTACTTTTTATAAGAAAAACAATCTAGATAGCAATTCTCCTTATACTAATTGAGAAGAAGATATTTATAGTTTGAAAAATGAAGGTAATATCCTCCTGCTAAGAGACTTTAATGTTAATATTGCAATTAATCAAGATACTATTTTAAGAAATGATTCCAACCATAATCCTTTATGGATAAATGAAGACCCTTTTTAATCTAATAGCTACAAAAGAAGATATGAAGACCTAACTGAGAATTTGTTTGATACTGATTTGGTCAAGCTCTACAACTCTCAAGACCTAATAATTTGCATTGGAGTAATGAAGTGGCCAAAATCCAACCATATGACTTGTATTCATGGGCTATGTAGTAGTGTCGTAGATTATGTGATATCCAATATCCCCTTTTCCAACCAAATAGCAGATTTTACCCTTTTAACTTGACTCTCATCATAGACCTTTAACGTTAACTCTAAACTTTGTCATGCACAAGAGCGTCATTGAAGAGAATTATGATAATAAAAGACAATTGTGCTTTGACAAAGTAAAATTGACCTTTTCTTAAAGGATTTAAATAGTGAATTAAATCTCCTAACTTATAAGGACATCATTAAAGACCTCTATCATAATTTTACAACTACCCTTTCCACTTCTATTACCAAGTTCTCTTTCGAGGTGTCCTATAAAAATAATAATAGAACGACCAACCCTTGGTATGATAAAGAATGTAAAATTGCTAGGAAACCCATTTGTGATGCTTCTAACGACTCCTTAAAACTCTATAATATCAATGCGTACAAATCCCTAGAATTAAAATGAAAAAAAGGTACTATA
The DNA here is from genome assembly GCA_010110895.2 of Picea sitchensis. NCBI lineage: Eukaryota > Viridiplantae > Streptophyta > Pinopsida > Pinales > Pinaceae > Picea > Picea sitchensis. The sequence goes on from SNQJ01S0029240.1 coordinate 12,808, forward strand.
TCAATAAAAGGCAAGAGAAGCTTTCAAAACTATATAAGTTGGATCCTAAGAAGTTATGAAGGTGAATTATTTTGCAAAATACTAAAGAAAATAATATGATTCCCTTAAGGGACTGAAATTCCTACCTTAAAATTCTTTATGAGTTCCCTAATGCCATGGAAACCATTCTTATTGTCCATACATAGGATGAAGTTTTTTCTTTGGATGAAATAGAGTTCGGGGTTAAGTGGCTTGAAAATGAGAAATCTAAGGACATTGAAGGTTGCCTCATCGCTCACATACACAAGCTCTTTATTTAGCATTCAAGCAGGGCTTCTCTAAACCTTGGATGCAAAGCCTCATTGTTCCTATTTTTAAAAATGGGGATAGAAACATTCCCTCTAATTATAGGACCATTATGATTAACCCTATTTTAGCTAAGCTTTATGGAATTATTTTGGAAAAGAAGATTAGCCTTTGGCTAGAAAGTCATAGTAAAAGAGATAAAATCCAGGAAGGGTTTAGGAGATATCATTCAAATGTGGATCATATTGTTACCTTTAGGATCATTGCAGAGGAGTTTCGCAATACTAAAACCAACATATTTTGTTGATTTTTTTACTGTAGAAAATCTTTTGACACAGTTCCTAGGAAAAACCCTTGGATTAGGTTGGAAGAGATAAAATTTCCTTTCAAGTTGAGGGTTGCTACAACCAAGATGTATGAGAACATTATTTCCAAGTTTAAGAACATTGAGGGTTGGTCGAAAGAGATTAACTGCAATATTGGAGTCGAGAAGGTTGTCCCTTGTCCACTACCCTTTTTGGCATATACATTGACAAGTTAGAATATTTTTTGGAAGAAACAAGTTGTTTCGGCCTTACTCTCACTGGTATAGTCATCAATCTTCTTATTTATGCCAATGATATCATTATTATGGTGAGGATTCCCCATGATCTTGAAAACCAACTAAGAATCCTCAAATATTTTTGCTCTAATATGGGTATGACTGTTAATACTGACAAGGTCACTAAGGTCATGATAATTAAATACAATAAGACTACTTATGATACCTTCGTATATGACAACAACAAATTGGAGAAATTGAATTCATACAAATATCTTGGAATCCATATTCACCAGAAGCTCAATTGGAATTATAACATTTAGAAAAAAATTATTGGGGGATGGAAAGCTTATTATGGGCTTGAAAATGATTGTAAATCAACCAATCTTTGTATATGGGATAAGAAGAAACTCCCCTTTGAGACTCTTTCTATACCTATTATTCTCTATGGACTTGAAGTCTGGGGATGTAGTATCTCTCGCAAATCTTGGAGAAAGATAGAGAAAACACAAAATAATTTTATAACATGTAATCTCAAAATTAAAGGAAAAACACCCTATCCCATCCTCCTAGAGGACAAGAGACTTCCTAAAATTGCTTCAAAATCCATTCGTAACCACCATCAACTCAAGCGAGGATGGCATAAAGATGCCCAATCTTGGCTAAGACATTGAGGAATCATGGAAGACACCATTTTGAAGAATAAGGATACTATTAAAAATATCATCAAATCAAAATTTAAGGAGAAAATGTGGTGTGATAAAGAGTTGCAGGGAAAAAAAAATTAAGGTATTATAAGGATGTAATCAACCATAATCTAGAAGATCAAAATTATCTCTCTGTTTTGACAAGTGTAAAGAAAAAAAAAACATTGCTAACATAAGAACAAATTCTAACGAGCTCCATAGTGAAACTAGGCGTTGGTCAATTCCTAAAACGCAATGGAATGAAAGAGTGTGTCATCTTTGTGACACTAAGAAGATTGAATATGAAAAACACTTTCTCTTAGATTGTCCAGCCTATACTTACATTAGATTTCAATTTCAAAATATTTGTCAGAGCACCAACCTTCCTATCCTTTTAACTCAACAAAACTATGGTGGTGTTGGAAAGCTTCTCTAATTCTAAATAATTGCAAGTAATCCCTTACCCTTTTAAGGTCTAATAGACCAATTCGGTCTCAGTGGACGTTAATCATCATCATCATCATATATATTACATAATTATATAAGCTAAAAAGTCTAAGCTAACTCTGACGTATGGATATACACAAACCATAAGGATCCATGGATTTTGAGGTCGAAAAGGTTAACCCCAGATCTATAATTAGAATAAAATGTGACGGTTGTTAACTTAAAATAATGGATTACATTCCTATCTTGGAATCTTCGATACAATTTTTATTCCCTTGCATTTCAATTTGGTTAATTAAATTTTACTTATAATTTGCAAGAAAACAAGAATAAAGTTGTTCTCTTAAATCATCATTCTTTGTTGGAGTTCTATAATTCCACATGTTTATCACTAGTACAACTAATGTTTTATATATCTATATGGCTTTGGCTAAACGTTTTATTTTTTGGTTTAGACTACTCTAAATGTTTACGTCTAGATTAGGTTTTTACATTTAGATTAGGCTGACAAAATCAAATTGAAAAAGTCTTTGAAAACAGTCAGAAACATTTAAACTAGGATAAAATCAAACATAAAAAATCTTTGGAAACAATGAAAAATACGTTTAGAATACACTTATTTATATATATAAATGATTTTGAAGCCACTAAATTTAGAGCGACGCAAGTAGCCTAGCGTAATCTTTTGAACTATTTCTTACTATATATAAAGGACAGATTGATTACAATTAAGATAAGCTCCTTGGCCCTTTACACTACAGCGGTGCTACAGAGGTGTGCTTTGGCTCTCCACTCTCGTATTTTAATATAATTTTAATATTTTAATACGACACTATCAAATTAATATATCTTTAAAAGGAACCTGCAAACAAAGAAAATTACGACCCGGTACTGGAGAAATCAGAGAATATTCTCGATAATCACTACTTTATTGGACCAAGTTCTTTTCCCTTTTTATTGGACGAACTATTCCATTGAAAACATAGAGAAAATATATTAGTCAATAGGAATTTTCAAACTAAATAACCAATTGAATTTGATAATTTTGAAATTTCTGGTTTTAAAGAAAAAAGTCGATAGATTTTAAAATCAAATAATCAATTAAATTTTATAATTTTGACCCATCAATTAAATTTGATAGTTTTGATCATTCTAGTTTTGAAAAATAAAATAACTAGTTAATTTTATTTTAAAATAAAAAATTTGATGAATAAAAAAAAAATTATTCCAATCAATTTCTATCCCTACTCATTCATGAGTCTCATAGATATGAGATTGCATTTGCCAATTTGAATACGTAGTTTCGTGTTCTTGCGTTCGTAAACATGACACTTCAATTATTTGTGTAAAAGAGAGATATATGTGGTTATTAAAATATATTTTAATTTCGAATTCCTTGGTTAGTCACATACTTCTTGACTATTTTAGTTTCGGATTCCTGGATGAGTCACATGACAATTGACTGATTTGGCTATGAAAGAAATATTTAGTTATAAAAATATAATTAAAAAAAATAAATGTTAAAAGGATTGGTTTATGTAATTAGTAATTTGCAATTTTTATTAATATATTAATAAAAAAATGAGTTATATTTTAAAACAATTTTAAAACATTTTTTTTAATTCACAGGATAGGTTTAATTTGAATGTAAAGTGATTTAAATAATCAATTTATAATTTATAAAAATAGTAATAATAGTTTCAAGTTTTACTTTCAAACCAAAAGATAATTTAAACTTAGATAATATTTACTAGAAATCATTATGTCATATCATTACTAATGACAATAGTACAATTACATTTAAAAAAAAAATTCTATCACTAATATAAACACACAAAAAAAAATGCATCCAATTACATTTAGAAAATTTATTTCTATTAGTAATATAGACATCAAAAAAAGGCATCCAATAATATTTAGAAAATTTATTTCTATCAGTAATATAGACACCAAAAAAAATGCATCCAATTATATTTAAAAAAATTATTTTTATCAGTAATATACACCAAAAAAATGCATCTGTATTAAGGGATTAATGTGACACAAGTAAGATGCCAAACTAACAAACCATTTTTTTTTTTCAAATAATATTTAGTCCAAATTCCATGTAAAAGACTAGATACTACTTTCAATTACAATTTTATATATATATATACTAGCAACAATCATATTTATGTAAAAAGTTGATATAGGTCGATTCAACCATTAATCTTAAAAAGGTGGAAAAAGGTCCCGATCGATGTATATCAACCACTTTTTACATAAATGTGGTTGTTGCTAGTTGACATATGCCTGAAATAACATTAATACATTAATGTATTAATGTATTAATAATGCTTTACTAATGTATTAATTATTAATAATGTTTTAATGTATTAATAGTACTTTAATGTATTAATGTATTATTGCATTAATTCCATTAACTTATTAAATGGATTAATATATTAATGGATTTAGTATTTAATGGATTAACTTATTAAATGCATTAACGTATTAAATACATTAATGTATTTGATACATTGATTTATTTAATATATTAATGTATTAAATATATTAAATACATTAATGTATTAAATATGTAATTAATACGTTAATACATTAAATACATTAATGCATTAATACATTAATTCATTTAATATATTAATGTAATTAATGCGTTAATACATTAAAGCATTATTAATACATTAATGTATTAATACATTTAGTAAAACATTATTAATATATTAATACATTATTACATTAGTAAAGCAATATTAATACATTAATATATTAGTAAAGCATTATTAATGTATTAATATATTAATAAAGCATTATTAATACACTAATATATTAATATATTAAATTCTTTAAATACATTAATATATTAAATATTTTAAAAATAAAAACATAAATATTGATATTAAAACATTAATATGAATTAATACATAAAAAAATATCAATATATTATTAAAATATTAATATATTAATAATACATTAACTCATTATTATAAATGTATTAATAAAAAACTAACAAATACATTACCTAATACATTATAATAGTATATTAACTCATACTTTAATAATGTATTATTAATATTTTATCTTATTAATGTATTAATACGGTAGTATTAATGTATTAATGTTAAAGTAATACATTATTATAAAATAATAATAATATATTATTATTAATACATTAATATACAATAATAAAGTAATACATTAAGTAATAAGGTAATGATACATTAATAAAATAAAGATACATGAATACTTTAATAATATATCACCTAAATTAATATATTATAATAATGTATTAAATAACATGTTTATAGATTATTAATTAATGTATTAATAAAGTACCTCTCTATGGGGTGCCACATCGCAAAGTCGAGATACGTGGGCAAATGCTAGGCTGCGCCATTAATATAACCCACCGGTGACCATCCCTTCAGCATTGAAATGGGAATGAGCCTGTGTAGGTTTAACCAGAGGATGAGGCCCTTCACGCAAGTGAACAGGATGGCGCACCAACGCATTAGGAGTCCAGCCTTAATGGCCAAGGCAGTCTCTGTTGTTCTAATCCTTATCAACCGCTTCGACAGCAATGAGAGGTATTCAATTTTCATAGAGCCGAACGCAGAGCCACCAGAGTTCTGGAGCAAGGTTATCCTTCCGCTGGGAATTTTGGACATCTCCAGGTTCCTCAGCATGCCCAGGGCACGAGGAAAGCCTCGTAGGGGCGCAGCCTGGTACTTATTTGAATCATGCAGGCAGAGGTAGAAGAAGTTCGATAAGGCGTTGGCCTTGGCGTCCTCGCGAAGAAATAGGAAGTTCGGGAGACCTCTAACGCCTCCCATGGCGTACATGGAAGAGATTACCCTAGATGAGGCCATGCAAAGTCATCCTGAGCACCCTCTTTTCACAATCCCAGACAATTGGAATCCTCACACCAATTTTGGCAATGAAGACAAGATTTCGGCTCCAGGAATACCGCGTGGTCATACCGCGTGGTCACAGAGAAACTCACCCGACAGAGGAATTCACCACCTGCTATGTTGAGGAAGAGGTATCGTGCTGGGAAAATGCAAAGATCGAGCCCAGTGGTGCACCTCTCGAGGAAGCGACTCAGTCAAACAAGCGACAGGCACATCAAGTCAGTGAAGCAAATGAAGGCAAAGGAGAAAACCATGCATAATGGCCATTTCCCTTGCCTCTATTGAAGGCAATTGGAAGGACCAGCCTCCTTTCACCAACCCGGGGTACCTAGCTCTAATCTTCAAAATGCAGAGCATGCTGGATGATCAGATCTTTTGAACTGTTCAAATCAACCAACGACTCAATATGTTGTATGTTGCACACTCCAGGACTCTCTCGAGAAGGCAGTGCCCTATGTGCGGGCAAGCTTATTCAATTCCCGCAGGATGGCGAAAGCATGGGGAAGAGGATGAGCTGACTGGTTTAAAGGTCTTGTGATGTCCATAGTTAGCAATCTCTTTTTGTTTTAGAACAAAGCTTTAGCCCAGTTAGATCATAACAATGTTGTAAGTAGGTTGTTAGAATATAGACTGAATCTAATGGCCATGCGTCCTGGTTTCCTTCGGGCAGGACAACACTCTGATAATTTTGTTTGTTTGAACACAAGTGGCATAGAATGTCCAGCTGTCTCGGTTTCCTTTTCAGGCGGGACAGCTAGCATTACAACTAGACTTTGTAACTCTGCAACTCTAATATAAACATGATCCTCCCCTTTTTTACTTAAAAAATAAATAAAAATGTATTGATAAAGTACTAACAAATACATTAAGTAATAAATTATAATAGTATATTAAGTCATTATTATTGTGTTTAAATATAATATAGTTAATATATTTATATATTCTTAATTAATAAATGAATGTATTAATAAAATATTTATACATTATGAAATAATACATTAATAAAGTATTGTTAATTAATACATTAATAAAGCATTAAAACATTAAAAAAATATTTAATTTATAATAGTACATTAATATATTGAAGTAATAAAGTACAAATAGATTAATAATACATTATTACATAAATAGAAAACATTGACCATCACCATCACCATGATGATGACGATGGTTCAGAGTGATAGCCTATGCTTCATCATCACGATAGTTAACTCCAATTGATGATGACCTGATGTACGATATATATATATATATAGTTTGTTGCATTGCGACAACCGTAAATGTTTATGACAATGGAAAATTATATTGGGAGTTATTCATCACAATGTGATGTTGGACAATGCTCGTGACATTGTGACGTTGGGACATGTTCATCAAAATGCGACGTTTAAAAATGTTTGTGAGATTGTCATGTTGGGACATGTTTGTAAGAAATGCGATGTTGGGAAATTTTCGTCATAATGCAATGTTTGGAAACAATTGACACATTGTGGAATCATCTTTTAATTTTGCGACGTTGGGAAAATGGTCGTTAGAAAGCGGCGTCACGATTTTTTTGTCACTTTGCGACATTTGAAAATGTTCGTCACATCGCTACAATAGGAAATGTTCGTCGGAGTGTGACGTTGGGAAATGTTACTGACAATGAGATGTATGGAATCATCTTTTGCTTTATAGAGAATGATTTTTATTTTTCCTAAGGACATTGATAACAAAAGGGAAATGTTCATCACATTGTGATGATGGGAAATGTTCGTCATAATACGACATTGGGAAATGGTCGCCAAATTGTGACGTTGGGAAATGTTCGTCACAATGTGATGTAGGGAAATGTTCATCATAATTCAATGTTTGGAAACACTTGACAAAGTGTAGAATTATCTTTTACTTTTATGACGTTGGGAAAATGGTCGTTAGAATGTGGCGTCAAGAATTTTTTGTCACATTTGCGGGGACAAAAAATCCAACCATGTTAAGGGTTGGTGTGGCTCAGGTCGGGTGCGATCCCTGGGTGATTTTGATGGCTTAGATGCCCCTGAGTCACGGTTTCTCAAGCCACAGGTTAATCGCGTAGCCAAAAGGTCCTGCACAAATTAACAAACAAAAAAAAAAAGAATTTTTTGTCACATTGCGACGTTTGAAAATGTTCATCACATCGCGACATTGGGAAATGTTCGTCAGAGTGTGATGTTTGGAAATGTTAGTGACAATGAGATGTATGGAATCATGTTTTACTTTCTAGACAATGATTTATATTTTTCCTAAGGACATTGATAACAAAGGAGAAATGTTCGTCACATTGTAACGATGGGAAACGTTCGTCACAATGCGACATTGGGAAATGGTCGTCACATTGCGATGTTGGGAAATGTTCATCAGAATGCGACGTAGAGAAATGTTCATCATAATGCAATGTTAGTCACAATGCAATGGACATTGTGAGAGTTATAATCATGCATATCGTTGAATTGAATGTCAATGTTATTGCATAATGAGAGACTTTAATAGTAATATTTTAAGAGGTTCACTCTAAAACAATGTGATATAACAACACAATTTAAAAGTGAAAAATCGATGTCCATTAACTTAACATTATTTTATAGATGTTAAGAGAAATATATTTTGTGTTTGAAGTTGGTCTTGTAGTTTACATTGAAGAGTCTGTCACATAGCCACATTTAGAAAGCAATAATTTTATGAGGTTGACATCAATATTTGTGACATACAAGAAGATGACATTGAATTAACTAATAAGAACGCGAAAGATTAAGTTTCACTTTCATAAAGTAAGAGGTAAACACTAAAATCAAGCCATATTGTGACATTTTAAATGTAATAAGATGAATAACTTGAATGGAATGAGTCATATTAAGAGTTATTGTGTTGTCTTTCCATTTAAGAATAAACTATTCATCCAAATTTAATGTTGTTTAAGAATAAAATATTCATCAAACCCATATAAAATAAATTGTATTCAAACATTATAATTCATGGTGTTTATTGATGCTATGAAAATTTAAATGCAATGATGTTTATTGATGATATAAAGATTTTAATTCACTATTTCCTCAAGCATTATATTTATTGTATGGTCAATATTAACATTAGATTCATGTAATATTAATTACATTAATATCACATTGTTAACATAACATTATTAAGGAATCATCTTAAGATAATATTATTAACATTAATGTCACTTTGTTAACATTACATTATTAAGGAAACATCTCAAAAAAATATTATTAACAATAATATTAACATTAATGTAACATTACAAAAATTATATTTATGTAACATTATCATTATTAAGATTATTAATGTAACATTATTGTATTATTAATACATCATTAATGTAACATTATTAATTAAGTGGATACTTTCATAATATTAATATCAATAATTATAAAACTAATGTTATATAATTAATGGAAACATAATTATTTATATTTAAAAATAAGAAATAATTACAAAGAAAATATTTTAATTATTTTTTTTCAAGTTTTCTAAAATTATTCCATCCAATTATTTTATTGAATAAATAATAATACTTGCTATTACTATATTGTTATATATTTATTTATTGCTATATTATTCTATATTCATTTATGACTTGATTGTGAGATTACCATATTTATTCATTGTTATTATTATTAATGTGTTATTGTTATATTATTCTAAATTTATTTATTACTTTATTGTTATATTATTATATTTATTCATTACTATTAATTTGTTTTATATTAATAGTATATTTACACAATATAAAATTAATACAATAATAATATAACATTAATTTTTAATATGAATATTATATTAGTTTTAAATATTAATAATATATTATATTTAAACATTAACAATATTATTTTATTTTCAAAATTATTAATAATATTACTTTGAGAAATATGATTATTAATATATGATAATTAAATTTTAATATTAATAAATGATCAAGATTAATATTTAAAGTTAGGATTTAATAATATTTAAGATTTAATATTTAAGATTAAAGTTAGGGTTAATATTTAGTAATTCAGTAAAATACATCCAAAAATGCTCTACAAAGATTATACGAAAACATCCAAAGATGCTCTACAAAGAGGGAGCCGACAAGAGACGATGGCTTCGCTGAGAGACTAGAATGATGGAATGACTTCGAATCGGAAGCCCGGTAGTCCTAGGTCTTTTGGCAGACTGTTAACAATATGAACACTCTCGGTCTAAGAAACTTTATCGGTGGCCAAAATCTCAGCGATGGTTGTGAATTTTGGAGTTGAAAACACTGATCCCGAATAGATCTGGCAGATAAGATGAATGTTTTTCTCTAACACAAAAGCAAGCAACTTTCTTAAAGTCGTAGCTTCCATAGTTCCTAATGGATTTGAAGGATTTGTTATCAAAAGACCCTTCACTTGTATATTTCGAGCCCTGACCTGTTGATAAGCTGCTTCAAGGGCAGGTATAGTTATCTGAAAATCGTTACAACTGCTGCAGTGGACTGGTATCAATTCCACTCCTGTGCGCCATTTTAGATCTCTATCAAAACTGCAGTAACAAAAGATTCATTAAGTTGCATTTTCACTTTAGAAGTAGAAGTTAACCATGGTAACAAAAAAATAGATTAAAATATTCCAGTTAATAATACATGCCTTGAAATTCAAGATCATAGAGATTGACAGTTATTAAAGTGTTCAGGGACGGTACAATTTTTTTTTCTTCTAATTTGAACGGTACAATTTTTTTTTCTTCTAATTATCTGAAAATCGTTACAACTGCTGCAATGGACTGGCGCGCGGAGTCGTGGGTAGAGGAAGCGACCTGCCATATTTTTACAACGCATCAGCTCTTTGCACAGTGGAAACTTGTCATTGTACTTAAATGGAGACATTTCAAGACTGTTAGAATCAAAATCAATTGTATAAATCTGGTGGTTACTATGTAAATTTTTAATTATATTAAGTATGTAAATTTTTAATTATATTAAGTAAATGTGAAAAAGTAAACCAGTAAAACGTACACATAGTTATGAAATTAAATCTCATTCATTGATATTGGACAACCATAAAGAATATACCCGCTTCTTTTATTACTGACCATAAAACTAGCACAGCCACAAACTTGTGACTGAGTTTGTGGCTGGTGAATGCCGAAAGGTTTCGGTTGATTCATAAGCCTAGCTGATTCATGGATTTTATTCATAAGTTTAACAGATTTCAGAGTTAAATCCTATTAAATTTAAAAAAAAATCCTATTACATTTAAAAAAATTTGTAATAAACCTAGTTAAGAAAAAAGGGGCGTCAGCCGCATCACTCTCCCACCAGCGGTAGAATTGAAAGAAAAAGGGGTGAAATTTTCTCCAAACAAAGGGCTGCTGAACGAAATTAGTTTGGATGAAAAAGGGGTGAAATTTTCTCCAAACAAAGGCTGCTGAACGAAATTAGTTTGGATAGCAGAAAAACATTGATTTATTGCAATCATAAGAACATAGCTAGACTTATAAAATTGGAAGGAAAAAAAGCCAGAGGCAATAAAGCATGCATGGGAAGCTGCATGAAAATACTTCTTCAAACTTCGACTACTGGAAAACAATTCTTCAACGCCCTACAACAAAATAATATGGTCAGAACAAATAATGCAAACCCACACAAACCTAAAAAGAAATAAAACAAGAAACCTAACAAAGAAATTTCCGGAGTGAATCCTCCAATCTATAAATTTTCAAGAAAAAAAACTTTTAAACGCATAAATCAAGAGATAAACTAAAAGAAATGGGGTTGAGTATTGAGCTAGCATTACCTTCAGAGGGCTTGAGGCCGTGGGTAGCTGGGTAAGTTGGCGTCATAGGGCTTGTTGCCCTCCTCCTCCTCCGTTGACGAATGGAAGGTAAGCCAAATTACCTTCAGATGCCTTGAGGCCGTGGGTACCTGGGATGAAATGGAAGCTAAGCCAAATACATCAGAGGGCTTGAGATGCAAAAGAATGCAATGCTCCTAAAATGCAAACGCTCAGAGAATGCAACGCTAAGAAAATGCAAACGCTTAGAGAATGCAACGCTCATCCGCTGAGAAAATGAAACGCTAAGGGGCGGCGATTCAATATGAAACGTGCAGACAGCTATCTAAAACGTGGCATGCCTGAAAAGTTGAAGTAGTCCGTGTTATGTTATTTCTTAATCATTGAACGTGGCAATTTGGTGGTGATCAAGTAATTTTTTAATCTTATTTAATAAATGTGAAAAAATAATCACATAAACGTAAGTCTTTATAAATGAGCGGAACTTAATTTATCAAAATCTCATCCATTGATTAGAGAGGACAACGAAGAATATGCCAGCATCTTCAATTGCCAACCCTAAGATTGAAATTTATGATTAAAAGGTGATTAATTGTGCCCATTGTCAATAGGTATACGCCTTTCGGCGTAATTAAAATTTATAATTAAAAAGTTGATTCGTCCATCAATTCGGCGTAATAACTTAGCTTTATCTAAATGCACTAAATAGTATTTTTTTAATCAGTCACAGGTGGTTTGGTGAGCCAGATGGTCCAATGGTCCAAGAGCCCGCCGACGCGCATGCTCCAAGGAGGCTGGTATTACACCGTCCAAGGTGGCTGCTATACCACCTGAGCCAAAGGTGGACCCTGCTAGATGGTTGATTTCTTCTGTCATATTACTGCTATGGCTTCCTTACAATCTATATACTCGAGGGTTCAGGATTTAATTATCCTTGCAATTTATATACTTGAGGGTTGACGATTTATTTTTTGTACTAGTGGATTCCGCTGCGTTTGAATATAGATTTTGGGCACATTGATTTTCTTGCTTTAATTGATTTCCTGCACATCAACAATCTGATCCGTGATGAATACCCAACTATTCTCCTCGACCGCTGTTTTAGTTTTTGTGTAACTATCATGGTAGGTGCTTTGGCTCTCCTCTTTCCAGTCCTTGCTGCCGTCTCCCTTACACAGTCCCATGGAAGCCCTGTAGATTTCTCTTTTCCAACATTCAACCACAACGGTGGCAGTCAGTTGATATACATGGGAAACGCCTCGTTTTCTCCTTCACGTGGTTACATCGATCTCACTCCATCGCCAAACGCTAAATCTGGTGCTTCATCGAATGAGATGGATCAATATTCCAAGTTACAGTACTGCATCGGAAGGGTTCTCTACCGAAAACCAATCACCGTCTGGCCGGCCACATTTACGACCACCTTCACTATACTCATTCGTGAGATCACCAATTCCAGTGGTGACGATTTGGCTTTCATTATAGTCCCCCAAAACAAACCATTTCTCGCAGACGGTCAGGGACAATATCTGGGCTTATTCGATGGATCAACATACCTAAACACAACGAATCAGCTGGCCATTGAATTTGACACCTACAAAAACGACATCTTAGATCCGGACGATAACCATGTCGGCATAGACGTCAAGAGCCTGATATCCGACGCGACCGCCAATCTTGGAGATCACAGCATCAACATGAAGTCAGGGCGGCCTGTAAGGGTTCGAATCGTTTACGATGGCTGGAACAAAACCCTGCAGATATACGCCACCTATGCAGACCGATCGATTCCTTACGCAAGCATCTTGAACCGAACAATCGAGCTATCCAACACCGTTCAGCGATCAGCCTACGTTGGATTCTCCGCGGCAACGGGGAGACTTTTCGAGATTCACCGCATTTTGGACTGGAATTTCAGTTCCGTTAGCTTTCCTGAATCGTCTCTGAATATAACGAGCATCAATGCACCGAGGTCGGTGGGAATATCCACAAGCAAGGGCCTTAAGGTCAGCCTCCTGGTCGGTTCCATTGCCGTGGGAAGCGTATTGTTGGGATTATCGGCCTGGTTCATCCGTAAAAGTCTGAAAGGAAGACGAGATGCTTGGCACATCTCAGGACGGGGGCTGAACGGGGAACTAGCGATGATAGAGGACCGATCGGTAGTCTCACCCTACGCCCCTCGCTGGTTCTTCTACAAAATTCTGTCCGATGCGACAAAGAACTTCAGCGAGACGGAACTGCTCGGAACAGGCGGCTTTGGGAGCGTTTACAAGGGGACCCTGGAAGGCCGAGACGGGGCCGGGGCACCTGTCGCAGTGAAGAGAATCTCCGCTGGGTCAAGACAGGGAGAAAGGGAATTCATCTCGGAGATCAGCACCATAGGCCGACTTCGACACAGGAACCTGGTGCGACTCCAAGGTTGGTGCCACGAACGCAACGAGCTACTGCTCGTTTATGACTACATGTCCAACGGGAGCCTGGACAAGATCATCTTCAGGCAGCCAAGGGATCAACATCAGAATCAAAATCAACATTCTTTGAATTGGGTTCGGAGGCATAGAATCTTATGCGGGCTGGCTTCGGCGTTGCTCTACCTTCACGAAGAATGGGAGCAAAGAGTCGTCCACCGGGACGTTAAACCTAACAATATTATGCTCGTCGGGGACTTCAATGCCCGTCTGGGTGATTTCGGCCTCGCCCGACTCATTGAACACGACGAGACATCTCTGGCTGTCAGTACCAAGCTGGCGGGGATGCCTGGCTATTGGGCGCCGGAGTGTGGCTACACCGGCAGGGCCACTGCAGAGTCGGATGTTTTCAGTTTCGGGGTCGTTGTGTTGGAGGTGGCCAGCGGGAGGCGGATTGTTGAGCGAAATCCGCAATTAGCAGAGGAGAATTTGATGGATTGGATATGGGGTCTTTACGGGCAGGGAAGAGTTGTCAAGGCGGCGGATCCCAGATTGGAGGGAGATTTTGAGGAAGAAAAGATGAAACGAGCATTGATTTTGGGACTTGCTTACTCCCATCCGGATCCCTAGCTGCGTCCTTCAATCAGACAAGCACTGCAGGTCCTCATAAATCCTAGTGAAGAGTTGATGCTCCTTCCTTCTTCGAGGCCAGTGGCTATATATGTCGTTTTGCCATCCATAGCCCCACTTAATTCTCACTCTACTTCTCCCTATTCAAATGACGCTGGTCGCGCCGGGTTTTTACTGCATCATCATAGAAATTTATTTGAATTATAATTCAAATTAAGGGATTCATGTTATTAGTCCCTGCCATAAAAATTGTTGATCTGGTATTAAATTGTGCATTGATCACAAATATTTGCATATTATTTATTGTTGGAACAAGGGAAGTGAAAACAACTATTTTTATATAATAGAAAGTACCATGTTTGTCAAGATTTGATTGAGCAACGGATTGAAGGTCTTATTGCCCACTTCGCTATTCCCAATGTTATATTGTTGGCATATCCAAAGCATTTGAATTGTATATGGTATTTTCAAATCATATATTCTCTTATGCATTGGTCAAAGTTGGATTAATGATAGCATTAGTTCGAATGTTTCCTTAACCATTTTCTGCTAGCTTGAATACATTCTCTTCCATATTAGTATGTCTGATTTTTTCTTTATTGTTGCGTGCTTCGAGAGAAGAGGCCTGCAACGCTACATTTTTTCTTAAATGTTTGTATAGGGCTAGGCCCTTAAACGGTCTTGACAGTCTTAAGTGTTTACCTAACAAGTCTGGCAGTCTTAAATGTTTATTGTACAAGTGCATTGGAATACAGTTTTGATCCATTTTTTTGATAGTAGTCGGACATCTTCCGTCGATTTTAATATAATAAAAAGTACCATGATTGTCAAGATGTGATTGGACAACGGATTGGAGGTATTTTTTCCGGCTTCGCTATTCCCAATGTTACATATGTTGGCATATCCAAAGTATTTCATCGTATATGGTCTTTTAGAATCATATATTTTCTTATGCAATGGTCAAAGGTGGATTAATGCTAGCATTAGTTCGAATGTTTCCTTTAGCAATTTCTACTAGCTAAAACACATTGTCTACCATATTAGTATGTGTGATTTTTGTTTTATTGTTGTGCGCTTCGAGAGAACATGTCTGTCACGCTGCATTTTTTTCTTAAATGTTTGTACAAGGCTAGACCCTTAGGCTGTCCTGACAGTCTTAAGTGTTCACCTGACATGTTAAATGTTTATTGTGAAAATGTGTTGGGATACAATTTCGTTCCATTTTTTTATGCTCGACATCGCTGCTTCAGTGGTCGATGCTTGTTCGGTGCTTGGCTCCATGATTGTTGTTCTTGTTTGATTTAGCTTTGCAAAGTTGAGGTCTTGCAGTTGAACATCTTCGACTTTGAATGTTGTTGGACCTGTTATTGTGGTTTCCAGTTTTCGGGGCTGACCTCTTGTCATCCCTCGTTGACAAGTAAGTTTCCTTGTTTTTGTTTTTCAGTGGTGGGGGTCCTTGCCTCCAAATTCTGTTCCATACCATCTTTGTTTGTGCTCTTAATTTATGTTCCTGGAAACCATGTGTCTTCATATGCCGGCTGCAACGTTCATAGCTATTTAAAAAATTGCAATGTGAAGGGGTTCTTGAAAAGTAGTTCAAAGCTATTAGAAGAGCGAACCATCGGCCGTTGCGTAGACGCAGGAAATGCTTTTATTCTGTGGGTCAAAAAAATGCGCCCACCTATTGTCTTTCTGCTGAGTAAATTTATGGTTGTATTTATTTGCATTGTTTCTTCTATTTGGTACCCAGTTTCAGGCTTGTAGTTTTCCTATTTTGCTTTCCTTTTTTTTTGGGTGCTATTATTTGTTTTTCCCCTTTTCTCTGTTTTTAGACAAAGTGAAAGTATCTAACAAACAACTTCAAAATCAGAGTTGAAAAGATGGAAGAAGTAATAGATGTTGAGTCGTATGAAATAGATACATAGTCCATTATACATGGCAACATTGACGTGGCTTTGCATAGAAATGGCGTCTTTAGATTCGATGCATTCTCATATACTGCAGGGGAATGTCTTTTCAATACATTCCAGGTTCTGCAGCATTTTCGGTATTCGTCGACTGGGTTGCAAATTGGATTGATAGATTATTTCCCGGCTTGTTTAAAAAATGGCGATGCAGAGGCATTGAACTCCTATGAATATGAACTGGAATCTGATTTTCTTTGGCAATTGCACGTAATACATGATGCCGCTACGTATTTTTCAAAGATGCGGTTGTCTGCGTCTCCAGCTATGCTTGCACATGAGAGGAGACTTTGGGGAGACACATTTTGTATATGGTGGCTATCTAACTGGCTCAATATATTGGTTGGAATATGGTCATTGACAAGAAAAAAAATATATCTACTATTCAACAAAGTTGCCTCTGACAATCCATATTGCATCTTGTTCCATGATGCCAATGCTGTCAGTAGTCATTATGAACCACTCCTGTACAAAAACATGTCCATATGCAATGTTGAAGTACCTCATATTTACTTGTCCCTCTTTTGCAAAGACCTTGAAGCGCAGTGGGAATGAATTACGCATCGCATAGATTGCCATGGTTTACAGTTGGCAACAAATGTTGTGTCTAACTATAGAGATAGTTTGTTTAATGGAATTTTTTGTTTGGTAGCAACGGAGTTTGATGTGCAGTCGCTACGACTTTACATTGTGCAGTCCTTTTGCAATGCAATTGTAGGCGACAACCAATAGGCTTTTAGGGACCATAAATATTTTCATATTTTCTATTATTGGCACCAGGGAATTGAAAACATCGATTTTTATATTAAAAAAAGTACCATATTTTTCATGATCTGATTGGACAAAGGATTAGAGGTATTATTGTCGGCTTCGCCATTCTCAATGTTATATATGTTGGCATATCCAAAGTATTTGATCGTATATGGTCTTTATGAATCATATATTTTGTTATGCATTCGTTGACGGTAGATTAATGCTAGCATTAATACAAATGTTTGGTTTAACATTTTATGCTAGGTAAATCTATGGAAATGTTTGATATGGTGGCATATCCAAAGTTTGGTCTTCCAATACATTCTTTGGTGTTTGAACTATTGTTACAGAAAAATATAATATTTTTTGGGGGATATGTCAGAGATCTGGCACATTGCATTTTTTTTGTTACATGTTTAGAGAGCATTTTTGAAAGACTTAATTGTTCGCCTAACAAGCTTGGTAGTGTTGAATGATTACTTAACAGGCTTGATACAATACATTTTTTTTCATTTTTAAAATTTATATGTTTCAGTGGCATTGTTGGTTTACTGGTTCATGCTTGTTTTTTGCATCTCTATTGATTTCTTATTTGCATGTTGTTGTTGTTCTTGCTTCCTTGTTTGTGTTCTTGCAGTTTGCTCATTTGGGTTCTGCAATAGTGATTGGAACTGTGTTGGCCTCAAACTATATTTCATAGATGGCGATGTTTTTTCCATGGATTATGTGTTGCTATGGTTTCATAGTTATGAGAGTAAGTTTTGTTGTGTGAGCGATATAGTTTTTCTCTTCGTTTCGTTTTTCTCTTGTAAAGTGCGTTTCTGGCTCAGTTTTGCGGGTTCACAATTTTTTGGGTTCAGAAAATCTAAAATCATTTGTCGCTCCCCTCCATCCCCGCTACCTTCCACCCTTCCCAATAGACATTGATTATGCTTTCAAAAGTAAGAGCCGACCATACAGGTGAGAAAAAACAAGCTTTAATAACTGGAAAGGTCAAGGACATTTTCCATTAAAATGAATAGACATGCGGATATTATTGGATCTGGTAATTTCTTTTGCCTCAATTTTGAGTTTGCAAAACATTTTTTTTTCCCCTGTTTGGGGTCTTTTAGCTTTCTTAAAAGCTTCAACATAGTCCACAAACATGTTGCCCAAAGAGGCCTTCACATCGTGTCCCTCTTTAATATTGTGCATATATTAGATGTGAGATTTGAGAATCTGCTCGGATATGAGAATTTTAATACATACTAATAGTCACTATTCAACGTACATATTCGGAAAGGTTGGCATTAAAAAGAGAAAATATCGAGAACATATGTCATTAGAACGAATTAACACAAAATCTATGGAAGATCATCCAGCGTTGCTTTTAAATACTTATTGTCATTTCATTAAAGAGTTGCACTTTAAGGTGCCTTCGTTCTAATGTTTCTGGTCATGGACATGTAAGACAACTTAGATATGCGATTGAGGCCAAGATGAAATGAGAGAGACTGGTTTTATGTGATGTGAGCTTTGAGTTAAAAAAAACGTTGTTGTATAAGAGAAAGTCAGAGAGGAGGAAAAAAAAAGAACAAGTATGTTCTGGTTAGTGTTCTCTCTATGTTCGATGCTTTGGTTGGTTGAAAAGGCTGCCTGGAGATTTGTTTGTTGAACTTATCTGTTTTCTTGCTGGGAGTTGTAATGGATTTTCAGGTCACATGCAAAATAGTTCTTCGTTGAAGTATATAGCTTCTTCCAACAACACAGATTTGGCAAGTGTATCGAATTCTGCAGATCCCATAAGATTTTGTCTTCCTCGGGGAAGACGCATTTACAGTGGCTTGCAGAATGACCCCTTGTGTTCATAAATGACACGACATATTACTCCACTTGCGAATGCACCCAAAGACAGGTAACAAAAACTATATGGGTGGATAAAATGACATATTATCACTACAAAAGTTTCACATGCGATCTAAAACATTTGATACACTTTCCAGACCTGTGGTTATGATACACTTGGCAGATCTGTGCTTCCCATAGAAGTTATGCACCTCAACACATTTGCATTTTTTCAGCTGGGTTGGACGTTTCTTCCAATTTACTGTAATAAAGCAAAGAAGTTCAACATACAAATCTTGAGGAAGGTTTTTCAACCAAATAGATGATTGAATACAAGGAGAATACCAGTGACAACATACTTGAATTTGTTCCCCCCACCATAGCTATGGTGACATAAAACAACTTCCTCCACTTTGAAATCGGCCTGAATCACATTTCTAAGTTGTATTGGATGTCAAGGTTCAGGAACATTGCAAGGAAAGCACCTTGAACCCCAAGTTTTTGACAGTAGAGGAAAATTACTACTTGACAAAGAATGGAATGTTGAATAACCAGGGATTGCAAGCAGGCCATATCTGGAAGAGGCAATGTGTTCAAAAAACTAGGATAGATGTAGTTAACAACAAGGATTAAGTAGAAAACCCGAAATTGATATTGAACTCTTTTTTTATGAATAAAGGGTTTGGACGTCAAGAGAACTATGAAGAAGCTTCATCAATGTACATATTTTTTATTGATAGGCGACAGGAAAAATCACAATCGTTGTGGAAAATAGCCTCAACTATATTTTGTAACCCATATTATTTGGATATAGAATAATTCCACTTTATTTTTTAATAGGATTTTCCAATCTCTAGTATTTGTTTTAATTTTATTTTGGGTCTTTTTCCCCTGTGTCGTTAAACATGGATGACAAGCTTTTCTTTCTGCTGCCCACTACTTCAATTTAAATAAAGGTTTCTCTATTCATTACTTACATTTTACATTTAAGAATAATTTTTCATGAGCCATACTTATGTGGCGTCCGTCCTGTATTTAAAGAAATAAATTGGACCCATCATGTTTCCATTCTTCGGGTCCCATAAATAGAATGAATTAATGAGTTACAAGAAGGCATCTTCTTCTATTTGATAATATCCGTGCATATATACTAATATTAATACTATTGGAATAAATACAAAAATTTCCTCTTCTGCAAAGCTTAAGCAATTATGTTTGTGCAGCCAAAGAGCTTCGGTGCTCTGCAATTTATGCTTTAACTACTGATAACTCACTAGGCATTCGAAAAGCTTGGAATTAATAAAGGGACGGCTGAAGCTATCTTAATTACCTAAATCACACCAAATTTTCATTACATTTAATTCAATTTAGATATTGATGTTTATGAAGAGTCAGTGTTTTCTCATGTCATTGCAAGGAATACAAGATGAATAGATGATAAGGAGTTTATCTCGTTGAAACCACAATGCAAATTCATGTTTCTTGTTGTGCTATGTACATGTTACAGTCAAAATTTTCATGGTTTGAACGAAATTTGCGAACCGAAAAACATCTTGCAAATTGAGAGATCATTTGCATTTGAAACAGAAACAATCCATTAATATATATTAGTATGAATACTATTGAGATAAATATGAAAAATTTCTCCATTAATACATATTAGTATGAATACTATTGAAATAGATATCAAACCTTTCTCTTGACCAATACTTAGGCTGTTATCTGGCCACCAGGCCCCGGGTTTGCGGTACCCACCAATATGTGCCCAGTTCCGTCATATACATCTTGCAGCCGAAGAGATTTAGTGATCTGCAATTTATGCTTTTACTAGTGAGAACCCAACAGGGGCTCGAAAAAATTGCCATTAATAAACGAAAAAAAAAGGTTTTCTGACTATCAGATACTTATCCCTTTTCCCCCTTTCCTTCTCTCGTTCATTATGGATTTCTAGTTTTATACTTATTCGTCTTTGTATGATGGGTGCTTGTAGGGTTCGCGGGTTGTCATATCTTCATTTCCATTTGTATCTTCACATGACGAATCCGACCGATCAATGTTCCTTTGCACACCTAGGCAATTTTATGGCCATGGTTGTCGGGTTGGCGCATACGAACTGGCCTTTTCTTCCTCCCGCTAGTTATCACTTTTTGAATATATACTTAGTCTCCTATCTATGGTATAAAATTCCAGAGTTGGCAAGATGACATGTATTCATCTCCATCCATATCCTCACAAGACGGATCCGGAAGACCGTTGTTCCTTTCCACACTTAGGCAATTTTATGGCCGTTGCTGCGAGGTTGGTGCTTACGAACCCGGCTATTTATCGTTATGTTATATAAATATTTCACTAAAAACATATATGATCTACAATTCCACTATAGGTTCCTCGTATACATTGACTTCATTCAAAGTATCTTTTGCTTCTTTCCATCCCCAACAACTTCGCGTCCTTTCGTGATATACACCTTCCACTCAAAATTTGCGTGATCTACAATAACACCGTGGACTCCTTCATCCTTTTTCCCTTTTTTTCTTCCCGTGTATTATGGGACTATAAAGTATGAACATGATATTTTATTGAGCATGTACGGATTGTGCATTCCATACCTAGCCACATTTTGGATCACGGGTTCTCAGGCGGGCAGGCTCAAAATTGGGCCTCCATTGTTCTGTGCCTTGCAAATAGCACCCATAATTTTGCGATATACAAATTGACAAGCAGACCTGGGGACTACCTAACTGACCATTTCATTTCTATGTTCTGTTTCCTCCAAAGAATGCTCCCAGTTCCACGATATACAAATTGACACATGGAGTCCAGGGCTGGCGGGGTGGATATTGCCATTGTTTACGGATGGAAATCCCAGTCAAGTATCTAACAATATCTATTTTTTTTTTGTTAATACTAAATTATCTCTCAGTTATGAAAACTAGACAGAGAGGTACAAAACAATTAGCATCACACCCTTCACCATATACAAATTCACTACCGAATTCCCACATCATCCGCTCTTTCTTGTTACAGATTATGCATTTAAATGTTCGGAGTGATACAATTGGAACCTCGAGGCCTAACATCTTCTGTGGAGACTTTGTCAGCCTGTTTTAAATGCTCTTGTTGTCGGGTTCACGAAATGTCCAACTCTTGGATACTATTTCTGGTTGGCACGAAGCTTCATTCTACCACGGTTCACAAATGTTTCAAAGTATCTATTGCTGCCTTCCATATTCACTAACTTCCTCTCATTCCTAATATAGATTGGTTATGCTCTTACTACTGACAACTAAACACAATGGTATGAAACAGTTGGCATCCGGACCTTCACAATATAGAAATTGACTACCGAGTTCACATCTTCTACTCAAAATTTCCGTGATCTGCAATTCCATGGCAGACTCCTTAGTCCTTTTTCCCTTTTCTTCTTCCTGTGTATTATGGCTCTCTAGTTATATACTTACATGCCTTTCTATCATCGTGGGTTCTAGCTTTGGCGGCCCGACATACCTTTATTTCCATCTATATAATGACACCATGCAGCTAACCGACCGTTGCTTCTTTCCATACCTAGCCAATTTTACGGTCACGGTTGCCAGGTTGGCAGTTTCAAACTCTGCTTCCTGTTCCAAGAAAATCCTTTGTTTTAAAGAAAACTAATTCGGAAATGGTATTTTTTTTGTGTTTTTCTCCATGAACCCATGTAACAGACATTATTACTATTCTATTGTATGCTTTTAAATGTTCATGTAATTTCCAGAGAAATGTCCACAACTTCGCTTGTCAATTTGCATATCTATAGTGAGCAATTGCGCTTGTCAATTTGTATATTGCGGAACTGTGGGTGCTATTTGCAGGGCACGAAACATCAAATGCCAAATTTTGAACCCGCCAGCTAAGAACCCGTGATCCAAAGTACAAATTGACTACCGAGTTCACATCTTCTACTCAAAATTTCCGTGATCTACAATTCCACCGCAAACTCCTTAGTCCTTTTTCCCTTTTCTTCTTCCCGTGTATTATGCCTCTCTGGTTATATACTTGGTCTCCTTTCTATCATCGAGGGGTCTAGAGTTCGCGGGCTTACATATCTTTATATCCATCTATATAATGACACAATGAATCCGATTGACCGTTGTTGGTTTCCATACCCAATTTTACGGCCGCGGTTGTCAGGTTGCTAGTTTCAAACTCTTCTTCTAGTTCTGTGATGTACATATTGCACTCAAAACTTCCGTGATCTACAATTCTACCACAGACTTGAATTTACAAGCTTCACTCTACCATGGTTCATAAATGTTTCTAGTATTTTTGGTTGTCTTCCATCCCAACTAACTTCTTGTCCTTCCTAATATACATTGGTTGTGCTCTTACTAGTGACTCTTTCTAGTGGCAACTGCAAATACTGATACGAAATAGTTCGCATCCAGCCCTCCACAATATATAAATTCACTATCGGGTTCCGACATCGTCCCCTCTTCCATGTTACATATTATGCATTCAAATGTTCTGAACAATACAATTTGATTGTCGGGGCCTCGCGTCTTCTGGGGAGACCTTCTGACCCTTTTTTGGATTCTCCTGTTCATGGGTTCACAAAATCTCCATTTATTAGGCACTGTTTCGGGTTGGCGCATTCGAAATACACTGCTTCTTGTTCCATGATATACATATTGCACTCAAAATTTTAGTGATTTAAAATTCCACCGCAGACTCCTTGGTCCTTTTTCCCTTGTCTTCTTCCCTTGTATTATCGCTTTCTAGTTATATACTTATCCACATTTCTATGGTCACGGGTTCCACCATTGGCGGGTTGACATATATTTATCCCCATCTATGTCCATACTCATCCAATTTTATGGCCATAGCTGCTTGCTTGGCGATTTCAAACTCTTCTTCTTGTTGCGTCGTGCACATCTTGCACTCAAAACTTCTGTGATCTACAATTCCAATGCGAACTCGTCGAACTCACAAGCTTCACTCTACTACGGCTCACAAATGTTTCAAAGTATCTCTTGCTGCCTTCCATCCACACTAACTTCCTCTCCTTCCTGATATACATTAGTTATGCTCTTACTAGTCATACACAAATTTCCCTCTGGATTGTCTTGCCATACCCTCTTCGCTGTTAGCCGTATTGCACTCAAAAATTTCTGAGACATACAATTTGGCCCTCCTGCCCTCACCTTACATGGTTCTACCTTGTAACCCTATTTCAAAGTTGTTTTTCCCATGCCCACGACCTCCCTACTTTATTACTACGTGATTAGAAACCTTTCATGCTAACAACTGACCATGTAGGAACCATCAACATTGTCATTAATGCACAAAATGCTCGAGGAGATATCCCATTATTACGCATTAAGCCAAGATGTGGGAAGAGTTATTTTTTCCCTTCCGATTGTGCATCTCAAACACACGTCGTCGTTTTGGCCCGCTCAAGAAATCTACAATGCTTAATCGCTCATTTCAATATCTGCCATGTTTGCATTTCTATGTATGTAATTACCAGTGTTTAATGCTAACAACACATCATGCAACAGCCGTCGAAATTGTCATTAATGAACGAAAGTCTTGAGGACATCTCCCATTCACACCCTTTGGACTGAGATTTCCGTAGAATTATATTATCCTTTCTAACTTTTCACTCCATCCATCATCTGGAGAAAACAAACATTCTTGTAGACTTATGGCAGTAGGTTAGCATCAGTTTTGTGGAGATACAGTAAATATCTTTGGACATCAAGACCAGAAATTCCAGTGGTCCAGGTCATACTTTTACTATTCATCCCATTCTGCCGAGAACGAAGTTATTTGAACGTCTGGGATCGCTTGTGCAGGCTGTGTCCCTGAGGTTTTTGACTATAAGGAGGTGGTCTCTTGGTGCGTCAAAAGATATATTCGAAGCCAAATAATTATTCCACTGTATGACCATTCTCCTTTTTCTTTTTCACCTCAGGCCTTCCGTGAGATGTTAAAATTGGTGGAGCCAACATTGACGTTCAGAGGACAAGACTGCAAGCAGTTTCTAGAAAACCATGATAACGAGTTGGACATATTAGCTGAGTTCCTCGAAGACCTGACAAAAATTCCCAAAGATATCACAAGGTTGCAGGTAAGTTCCTTTAGAAATCCATTCGAGGAAATTGCTTGGCTGTTTAAAAGAATAGTTGGACATGCATCAACGACAAGCATTTCCCATATAATTATTTATATTTTATATTTCACAGTCAAGGAAAAATACATTTTCAATTGGGGGAAGCTAATTTCCATTGAGATTTGTTCCCAATTGTCAAGATTCAAAGAATCAAATAAATTTTATATGTCATCCTACTTGATTTTCGCAATAGTGCATTTTTGCCTGTTTCCAAAACTTTCTCTTTCCAATAAGATAAATAGTGGATTCGACCCAGTAACATTCTAGTACGAGGCCCTGTGGAGGCACAAGGCTTCCCATTGTTTTTATGAAGTTTTTAATGGATTTTTCATAGTTTTCAAAGATTTATTGTTAAGCAAGGATGCTCCGCAGATGTTTGTCTAGGCAACCAAGTTTTTGAACAGGAAGGGCACACTTGAAGAAAAGGAAAATCACAGTGTCCTCATGGTCTTTGGCTCTAAGGAAAATCCTTCTTTTCTTCCATGCCACATCATGGACAAGATGTTCGTTGTAGAAATAACAAGGCAATACAATGACTGGTTTCATTTTTTCCATGACAAGAAAAAAAAAAACAGTTCATTCCTCTGCCCTAGAAAGTCAGAGACTTTGTGTGCAGAAACATGGACAAGATTGATGAGTTTGCCACCCATTTCAAGAAATTGAACCTAACGTATGCTGAAGGGATAAAAGGGTTCAACCCTAATGGGATATTTTGAGAACATTTACTGGCAGTTGGCTTTAATAGCTCTTTCATCCATAGACACCTGACCCAAGACAAGGACAGTGTGGAAAAAAATCCTGCTTTTGCCAATTGCGATGCAAAGACATTGCAAAGTGTGACTGAATTGTACATACAACATGGAAAAGTATCTGGCGAGAAAAGTACCCGGTCCCGTGCCAACACTCCCAAGAGCATGACATCATAGATCATCGCTTCGAGGGACCACCCCAGTAAGAAAGAAACCCATAAATCTTTGAATGAAGGAGGAGATAAGAACCCTCCTCGCATAAAAATAGATAGTTCTCACAAACTTCCAGTGACGAAGAAGAGAAAAAAGAATGCAGGCTAGGTGGAGGAACCTGAAATTGAAAGTGAACAACTGGAACTTGAAATTGAAACTGACCACATGCACAAAATGGACTTAGCCGGAAGTCAAGTACCAATGAGGTTCAATACCCAAAATTAATTCTCATATCTTTGTCAATCACCAAAGAAGCCTTCTAGGAACAAGTTGATATTTTAAAGGGGTTTTCTTTCGAAACGTTTTATGGCATAGTTGAACATCATTTAGATGACCACGAGCGTTGGGTACTTGAGTATGCGGCACACAATGAAGAAATTGAACAGAGTCTACATAGTATTTCAATGGATCTAAGGAAATTAGAAAATGACCTTGACGACATAGAAATCCAGGATGAAATCAACATGGCCCCCATGAAAAGATACATGGAAGAATGGTTCCAACAAAGAATGGACAACCTCATTGAGGAAGGGCAACAACCATTGGACAGGACTCCACTGACCATCGACAACAACAACAAAAACACATCGGGTTCATAGTAAGACTATACTGGCATCTTGTTTTCTTTATCAATCCAGTTTACGTCTATACTATCATCTTGTTTCCTTTATCAATCGAGTTATGACCTCTTTAAATAGAAAATTGTAACCAAAGACTCATAAATTCCAATTTCTTCGTTTTAGGTCTTCCTCTCTACCGTCGCGTACTTCTCCTTTCAACATTCCTAATTCTTGTACTTATTTCTTTTTATGGTCCATGGGAGCCCCAATCCCAGTCTATATAAAAAATGCATTTAAATTTCTAGAAAGATGTAACACACATTATTAATTTTTGAAAAATTCCAAAGAAAACCGATTCGGGAATGCATTTATTGTATACTAAATTTTGGTTGTCTAAGAACCTTTCTCATTTCCTCCAAAGTAAACTAATTCGGGTCTACTATATTTTTTGTGTCTTAATGTATGTTAATTTTTTTTTCTTGCACGGCGTTGTTACTATTGTATTGTATGCTAACTTTTTGGGTCTCCAGGAACCTATACTTTGATAAATTTTGATTTTTCTTCTATCCAGAAGCCTTTGCCTTCAAACAAACTAATTCGGAAATGATAATTGTTTTGTATTTTTCTCCACGAACCTATGTAACAAACATTATTATATGTAACAGACAATATTTTAAATTTATAAAATCTGCAAGTCTGCTTCTCAATTTGTATATCGCAGAACTCTCTGTCCTTTTTGTAGGCCACGAAACAAGAGAGGCCCAATTTTGAGCTTGCCAGCCTGAGAAATTTTTTATAAATTCCAAAGAAAACTGATTCGAGAATGCATTTATTGTATACTAAATTTTGGTTGTCCAGGAAACTTTCTCATTTCTTCCAAAGAAAACTAATTCCTGTCTGCTACATTTCTTGTGTCCTAATGTATGCTAATTATTTTGTCTTGCACGATGTTGTTACTATTGTATTGTATGCTAACTTTGGGTGTCCAGGAACCTATACTTAGATAAATTTCGATTTTTCTTCTGTCCATAAACCTTTTCTTTCAAACAAACTAATTTGGAAATGCTATTTTTTGTCTTTTTCTCCATGAACCTATGTGACAGACGTTAATATATGTAACAAAGATTATTTATTTTTGATAAATTTCTATAGTCCACAAGTCTGCTTCTCAATTTGTATATCGCAGAACTCTCAGTCCTATTTGTAGGTCACGAAACAAGAGAGGCCCAATTTTGAGCCCACCAACCTGAGAACCCGTGATCCAAAAAGTGGCTAAGTGTGGAGGTCTGCTACATATTTTGTGTCCTATTCTATGCTTAATTTTTTGTCTGTCATCTTGTCAATTTGTATATCGCGGAACTCTCAGTGCTATTTGTAGGCAACAGTTTTGTAGATATATAGTAAATATCTTCGGACATAAAGAGCAGAACTTCCAGTGGTCCAGGGCATACTTTTAGTATTCATCCCATTCCGCCCAGAAAAAATTTATTTGAATGTTTGGGATTGCTCGTGTAGGTGGCATCCCTGAGGTTTTTTACTGTAAGGAGGTGGTCTCTTAGTGCACTAAAAGATATATTCTAGGCCAAATAATTGTTCCACTACGTGAACATTATCCTGTTTCTTTTTCACCTCAGGGCTTCCACGAGATGTTAAAATTGTTGGAGCCAACATTGACGTTTAGAGGACAAGATTGCAAGCAGTTTCTATAAAAACATGATAACGGGTTGGACATCTTAGCCGAATTCCTCGAAGACCTGACAACAGTTCCTGGAGATATCGCAAGGTTGCAGGTAAGTTCCTTTATAAATCCATTCTGGGAAATTGCTTGGTTGTTTACAAGAATAACGAGACAGGCATCAACGACAAGCATTTCCCATACAATTATTTATATTTTGTACTTCACAGTCAAGGAAAAATACATTTTCAATTGGGGGAAGATAATTTTCATTGATCTTTGTTCCTAGTTGTCAAGATTCAAAGAATCGAATAAATTTTGTATGTCATCCTACTTGATTTTTGCAATAGTGCATTTCTACCCATTTCCAAAACTTTCTCTTTCCAATAAGATAAATTGTGGATTCGACCTAGTAACATTCTGGTACGAGGCCCTGTGGAGGCACAAGGCCTCCCATTGTTTTTATGAAGTTTTTAATGGCCTTGTCTCAGTTTTCAAAGACTTATTGTTAGCCAAGGATGCTCTGCGGATGTCTAGCTAGGCAACTAAGTTTTTGAACAAGAAGGGAACACTTGAAGAAAAGTAAAATCACAGTGTCCTCATGGTCTTTGGCTCTAAGGAAAATCCTTCTTTCCTTCAATGCCACATCATAGACAAGATGTTTGTTGTAGAAATATCAAGGCAATACAATGAGTGGTTGCATTTTTTCCATGACTAGAAAAAAAAACAGTTCATTCCTCTGCCCTAGAAAGTTGAATACTTTGTGTGCAGAAAAATGGACAAGATTGACGAGTTTGCCACCCATTTCAAGAAATTGAACCTAACGTATGATGAAAGGATAAAAGGGTTCGACCCTAATGGGATATTTCAAGAACATTTACTAGAAGTTGGCTTTAACATCTCTTTTATCCATAAACACCTGACCCAAGACAAGGACAATGTGGACAATAATCATGCTTCTGCCAATTGCAATGCAGATACATTGCAAAGCGCAACTAAATTGTACATACAACACTGAAAAGTATCTGGCGAGAAAAGTACCCAATCCCCCACCAACACTCCCAAGAGCATGACATCACAGAGCATCGCTTCGAGGGCCCACCCCAGTAAGAAATAAACCCAGAAATCTTTGAACGAAGGAGGATATAAGAACCCTCCTCGCATAAAAATTGATAGTTCTCACAAACTTCCAGTGATGAAGAAGAGAAAAAAAAATGCAGGCCAGGCGGAGCAACCCGAAATTGAAAGTGAACAACTGCAACTTGAAATTGAAACTGAGCACATGCACGAAATTGTGTCATTCGCGGTGGAAATATCTGAGACCGAATTTTTTTACGAAGATGAATCCTTCGTATTCCAAAGCATTGTTTTTGAAAACCAATCTAAAAGTATGGTCATTGAAAAGAGATATGTAACAAACATGAAAGGCAAATCTCGTACAGAGATTAACTTTAGGAAAATGCGGTCGTCCCAAATCTCTTCATTTCACCAAGTAACTGGTGAAATTCTTCGTGATTGCATTGGATGAATTGAGACGAAAAATTCCAATCTGAAGGACTGCCTCAACGAACTTGAGCAGGCTTTCATTGCAACTCTAGAATTTTCTAGTCCTTTGGAAAAAATCATGCATGCTACCATTGCAGCTAAGATGAAAGTGTCCTATACCCTCCTTGCATTCTCTAGAGCCCTTGTAGAGAATAACATCAAAAAAAGAATGCAGCTAGTTAATGAAGCCTGGGACACATCACAAAATTTAGTTTCCTTCGAAAAGAAGGCAAATGGTTTCCTGGAACATTTGGAGGCGAATTTAAAAAAGGAACATCATTTCTGCGAACAGGCACTGACCCATTTTTCCAACTATGTCGTCAACACATCAGAACTGAAAAGAAGACAAGAGAAACTCCCCTCGCCAAAGCGAGACAAAAAAGTAAAATCATGTTGGCAAAAGAAAATTAACAACCTGGAGCTCATTGTCAAATCATTTAAACAACTCATATCAGAAAAGGAAAATTTATTCACAATCCTGATCCAAATGGACTTAGCTAGAAGTCAAGTACCAATGGGGTTCAAGAGCCAAACTTAATTCTCAAATCCTTGTCAATCACCAAAGAAGCCTTCCAAGAAAAAGTTAATATTTTAAAGGGGTTGTCTTTTAAAAAGTTTTACGGCATAGCTGAACATCATCTAGATGGCCACGAGCGCTGGGTACGAGACTATGCGACACACAATGAAGAAATTGAACAAAGTCTGCATAGTATTTCAATGGATCTAAGGAAATTAGAAAACGACCTTTATGACATAGAACTCTGGGATGAAATCAACATGGTCCCCATGAAAATCTACATTGAAGAATGGTTCCAACAGAGAATGGACAACCTCGTCTAGGAAGGGAAACAACCATTGGACAAGACTCCACTGACCATCGACAACAACAACAAAAATGCATCGGGTTCATAGTAAGTCTATACAACATCTTGTTTTCTTTATCAATCTAGTTTAAGTCTATATTGTCATCTTGTTTTCTTTATCAATCCACTTATGACATATTTAAATAGAAAACTGTAACCAAAGACTCATAACTTCCAATTTCTTCTTTTCAAGTCTTCCTCTCTACCGCCGTGCACTTCTCCTTTCTACATTCCTAATTCTTGTACTTATTTCTTTTTATGGTCCGCGGGAGCCCAAATCCTAGTCTATATGAAAAACGCATTTAAATTTCCAGAAAGATGTAACACACATTATTAATTTTTGATAAATTCCAAAGAACACTGATTCAGGAATGCATTTACTGTATACTAAATTTTGGTTGTCCAGGAACCTTTCTCATTTCTTCCAAAGAAAACTAATTCGGGTCTACTACATTTATTGTGTCCTAATGTATGCTAATTTGTTTGTCTTGCACGAAGTTGTTACTATTGTATTGTATGCTAAGTTTTTGGGTCTCCAGAAGCCTATACTTTGATAAATTTTGATGTTTCTTCTGTCCAGAAGCCTGTGCTTTCAAACAAACTAATTCGGAAATGATAAGTTTTTTGTCTTTTTCTCCACAAACCTATGTAACAAACATTATTTTAAATTTCTATAGTCTGCAAGTCTGCTTCTTAATTTGTATATCGGAAAATTCTCCGTCCTATTTGTAGGCCATGGAACAAGAGAGGCCCAATTTTGAGCTCGCCAGCTAAAGAATTTTTTGATAAATTCCAAAGAAAACTGATTCGGGAATGCATTTATTGTATACTAAACTTTGGCTGTCCAGGAACCTTTCTCATTTCTTCCAAAGAAAACTAATTCGGGTTTGCTACATTTCTTGTGTCCTAATGTATGCTAACTTTTTTGTCTTGCACGACGTTGTTACTATTGTATTGTATGCTAACTTTTTGGGTGTACAGGAACCTATGTAACAAACATTATTATATGTAACAAAGATTATTATATCGCATAACTCTCGGTCCTATTTGTAGGCCATGAAATAGGAGAGGCCCAATTTTGAGCCCGCTGGCCCGAGAACCCACGATCCAAAAAGTGGCTAAGTATGGAGGTCTGCTTCATATTTTGTGTCCTGTTCTATTGGCTTGTCAATTTGTATATCGCGGAACTCTCGGTACTATTTGCAGGCATCATTTTTGTGGAGATACAATAAATATCTTCAGACATCAAGACTAGAACTTCTAGTAGTCCAGGGCATACTTTTACTATTCATCCCATTCCACCCAGAAAAAAGTTATTTGAACGTCTAGGATCGCTTGTGCAGGTTGCATCCCTGAGGTTTTTGATTGTAAGGAGGTGGTCTCTTGGTGTGCTAAAAGATATATTCCATGCCAAAGAATTATTCCATTGCGTGACCATTCTCTTGTTTCTTTGTCACCTCATGCCTTCCGTGAGATGTTAAAATTGTTGGAGCCAACATTGACGTTCAGAGGACAAGACTGCAAGCAGTTTCTAGAAAAAACATGATAACGGGTTGGAAATCTTAGCCGACTTCCTCGGAGACCCGAAAACAGTTCTTGCAGATATCACAAGATTTCAGGTAAGTTCCTTTAGAAATCCATTCCGGGAAATTGCTTGGTTGTTTACAAGAATAACGGGACAGGCATCAACGACAAGCATTTCCCATATAATTATTTATATTTTGTATTTCACAGTCAAGGAAAAATACATTTTCAATTGGGGGAAGCTAATTTCCATTGATCTTTGTTCCTAGTTGTCAAGATTCAAAGAATCAAATAAATTTTATATGTCATCCTACTTGATTTTTGCAATAGTGCATTGTTGCCTGTTTCCAAAACTTTCTCTTTCCAATAAGATAAATATTGGATTTGACCTAATAACATTGTGGGACGAGGCCCTGTGGAGGCACAAGGCCTCCCATTATTTTTATGAAGTTTTTAATGGCTTTGTCTCAGTTTTCAAAGATTTATTGTTAGTCAAGGATGCTCCGCGGATGTCTGGCTAGGAAACCAAGTTTTTGAACATGAAGGGCACACTTGAAGAAAAGGAAAATCACAGTGTCCTCATGGTCTTTGGATCTAAGGAAAATAATGCTTTCCTTCCATGCCACATCACAGACAATATGCTTTTTGCAGAAATATCAAGGCAATACAATGATTGGTTACATTTTTTCCATGACAAGAAAAAAAACAGTTCATTCCTTTGCCCTGGAAAGTCAGAGACTTTATGTGTAGAAAAATGGACAAGATTGACGAGTTTTCCACCCATTTCAAGAAATTGAACCTAATGTATGCTGAAAGGATAAAAGGGTTCGACCCTAATGGTATATTTTGAGAACATTTACTGGCAACTGGCTTTAACAACTCTTTTATCCATAGACACCTGACCCAAGACATGGATAGTGTGGACAACAATCTTGCTTCTACCAATTGTGATGCAGAGACATTGCAAAGTGCGACTGAATTCTACATACAACATGGAAAAGTATCTAGTGATAAAAGTACCCAGTCCCCCACCAACACTCCCAAGAGCATGACATCACAGAGCATCACTTCGAGGGCCCACCCCAGTAAGAAAGAAACCCAGAAATGTTTGAATGGAGGAGGAGATAAGAACCCTCCTCGCATAAAAATTGATAGTTCTCACAAACTTCTAGTGACAAAGTAGAGAAAAAACAATGCAGGCCAGGCAAAGGAACCTGCAATGGAAAGTGAACAGCTGCAACTTGAAATTGAAATTGAGCACATGCACAAAATTGGGTTTTCCATGGTGGAAATATCTGAGACCAAATTTTTTTATGAAGATGAATCCTTCGTATTACAGAGTGTGGTTTTTGATAGCCAATCTAAAAGTATGGTCATTGAAAAGAGAGATGTAACAAACAGGAAAAGAAAATCTCACACAGAGATTAACTTTAGGATAATGAGGTCGTCCCAAATCTCCTCATTTAACCTGTAATGATCCCACACCAAATTCTAGCTTGGAATCACTAACTACCATTGTTTTGTCTATGTGCAGGTGTTTATTGAGTTATTAAGTGCATACAAGATTCATTCAACACATGAAGATCATCATACATTCAAGATATAGAAGCACAAGCAAAGATCTGATCCTTTTATTATAAGCAATGTAGGATGAATACAATAGATGGCCGATCTAGCATAAACCTCAGATGGTCATACAAACAATAGATATGAGCTGCTACAAAATGCTCCTGTCAATACAAAGAAGCCTCTAAAGGCTGAATAAGTAATGAATACTAGTATCAAAGCGGTCACAGATGTTAAACCCTCCCAACCGAGAGGTGCAGCTCCAGAGTGGGCTGAAGCCCTCAATAGTGCGACTCACAGTGGAAGAATGCTCCAAAGGAGCCCAATCCAACCAGAGAGTGCCACGCTCCAAGTGGAGACTGAAGCCCTCAATAATTCGACTCTGATGGAAGAATGCTCCAAAGGAGCCCAAAATTGGTCAAGTAATAGATTAGGACAGTGGGATCCTCCTCCTGAAGTTTCAAGCCCAACGTCCAAGACAAACCTCTCCAACTGCAAAATCTTCTAAGAGAATTGCGCCCTTCTGAATAGCTAAATCGAACCCTCCTCAATGGTATGGTGCACCCTTGTTGGAAATTCCCCAACAGTATGACCCTGTTGTCTGTTGAAGCTCTAGAAGGAGATATGTTGAGAATAGAATGGTGTGGAGAAATATTTCATCCCCGAGACCAAGTTGTGGAACAAGTTGAGTGGATATTTCACCACTAAGTTGCTCACAAGGGTTTGTATAGCAAACCCCCAAACTGAATGCTCAAGAGCACTAACAAGAAGTATACCAAAATCAACATGAGTGATAGGTTCTCCCTAGCCTCTTACTTATACTTTTCCTTCTAATTCTTTGTTGAGCTAGGTTAACCTCCAGGTTTAACTTCTATTCTTCTGTTGAGTTATCTTTTACTCCTTTTAACCTATTTCTTTCTCAAGTCCTTAAAAAATATAACTTTAGTCTAGTTGACCTTTCCCCTCAGTGTGAGACTATGGTCTAGTGGGGACACCTAGACCACTACATCTTCGAAACCTCTTCTTCAAGAGGTGGGGGACATTACACTCTCCCCTGCTTGAGATTGCTTGTCCTCAAGCAATTCCAAACCTGCTTCTCGTACCATCTGTTCATTCTCCCATGTGGCATCCTCAATGGACAAGTCTTTCCACCTGATCAAATACTCCTTAATGCTTCTCTTTCGGAGCCTCTTTTCTCGAACTTCCAATATCTCTTCTGGAACTAGCACTAACTGAACTTCTTTGTCCATGGGAGGTAGTACCTCAATGGGGTGGACATGTTGGACGATAGCCCTCTTCAAGAAGGATACATGAAAGACGTTGTGTATTCGACTGCCTAGTGGGAGTTATAACTCATAAGCCATGGCCCCTATCTTTCTGTTGATTCTGTAAGGCCCAAAGAAACGTGGTTGTAGTTTTTCTGCTCCGCTTCTTTTAATTGAAGCCTACCAGTAAGGTTGGAGCCTTAAATAAAGAAAGTCACCCACTTCAAAAGTGTGCTCCATTATGTGTTTGTCCACCTGGACCTTCTACTAGTTCTGGGCTCTCTATAAATGATCCTTTAACTCCCGGAGAATGTCTTGGCTCTGTTGTACCCAATCCTGTACCATTGGTGCCCTGCTGTCCCCAAAGGCAATCTCCACAAAGGAAAGGGGATCATAGCTATATAAATCCTTAAATGGTGTCATACCTATGGATACATGATGGGTGGTGTTGTAACAATATTCTCCCAAGTGCATCCATATGATCCATGCTTTCTGTTGTCTAGTTACGTAATTTCTGAGGTAGCCCTCCACCCATTTATTGACTATTTCCGTCTGGCCATCCGTCTGAGGGTGATAATTGGTACTAGGAGTTAATGTCGTACCCACTAATCTGAACAACTCCTGCCAAAATGTTCTCATGAATCTGCTATCCCTGTCACTGATAATAGTTTTGGGTAGGCTGTGTAATCT
The DNA here is from genome assembly GCA_010110895.2 of Picea sitchensis. Classification (NCBI taxonomy): domain Eukaryota; kingdom Viridiplantae; phylum Streptophyta; class Pinopsida; order Pinales; family Pinaceae; genus Picea; species Picea sitchensis. The sequence goes on from SNQJ01S0029240.1 coordinate 48,856, forward strand.
GAACACCTCTCTGAAAAATAATTCGGCTACCTGTGCTATGCTGAAGTCAGTGACTATGGAGAAGAAGTGTGCAAATTTCATCAATCTGTATACTACCATGAAAATGCAATCTTTCCCCTATGCCCTGGGCAACCCGGTGATGAAATCCATGGATATACTTTCCCATTTGTGCTCTGGAATAGGCAGGGGTTGCAACAGTCCTGCAGGGTGCGTGTGCTCATCCTTTTTTTCTTGGCATGTAGTGCATTCTTTGACATGTTTAATCACATCTTCCTTTAGTCCCTTCCATGCAAACCTCTCTCTCACCTACCTGTATGTCTTACTGATGCCCTAATGTCCTACTGCTGGTGAGTTATGACAGGCATGCAGTATCTTGTCTTTGAGAGATGATCCAAGAACTAAGAAAATTCGACCTTTGTAATAAATGAGGTCCTTTATGACTCTGAAGTTGTCATAATGTATTTGCCCATGCAAAAGTTGACAAGCGAACTGATCCTTTGCATATTCCACTATCAATTGATCCTTCCAGTCAATTGACATACCAGATATGGCAAAAATGGATGGCCTCCTGGATAATGCATCTGTTACTGCGTTGTTCTTCCCTTTGACGAATTCAATGTCAAAGTCGTAGGCTTGTATTTTGCTTACCCATTTCTATTGTCATCGATTCAAATCCTTTTGCTCCAATAGATATTTAAGACTGTTATGGTATGATTTGACCACAAACCTTGCACCTACCAAATATTGCCTAAATTTGGCTAGTGCATGCATGATAGCCAACATTTCTTTATCGTAAATGTTGTAAAGTAGTTCAGGACCCCTGATTTTCAGCTTTCATAGTAAAAGGGGTGCCTATTCTGCATCAACACAACCCCTATACCTTCCCCTGAGGCATCACACTCCAAAGTGAAGGGTACGCCGAAATTTGGGAGAGCTAGGACTGGGCAGGTGCTCATGACCTCTTTCATCCTTTCCATCATGGCTTGGGCCTCTTTATCACATTTGAAGGGCCCCTTTTTGTTCAGGTCAGTCAAGGGTGTGCACAGTTGGAAAAACCCTTTGATAAAATTCCTGTAGTATGTGCATAGGACCAGAAATCCCCTTAATTCTGTGAGTGTCTTCGGAGTTGGCCATTCCCTAATGGTTGTTATCCTTTCCTGGTGTACCTGTACTCCTTTTTTCCCTATGATGTGTCCCAAGTAGAGCACCTCTGTCATCCCAAACTCACACTTGGATTCCTTGGTGTATAGTGACTATTCTTCCATGATTGACAGGATTTGATCCACATGTTGAAGGTGTTCCTCCCATGTCTTGTTGTAAATGAGAAAATCATCAAAGAATACTAACAAGTGTTTCCTCAGCTGTTTGTTGAACACATGGTTCATGCAAGACTGAAATGTGGCTGGGGTGTTGGTTAGCCCAAAGGGCATCACCAAAAACTCGTAATGGCCATAGTGAGACCTGAATGTTGTTTTCGAGATGTCCTCCTCCCTCATCTTGATTTGATGGTAGCCTGAACGAAGGTCAATTTTTGTGAAATAGATAGCTCCGTGTAGATCATCTAGTAATTCATCAATCCTGGGTATAGGGTACCTGGATTTTATCGTCTTTTTATTCAAACCCCGGAAGTCAATGCACATTCTCATCGTTCCATCCTTCTTCTTGACCAAGACTAATGAAGAAGCAAATGGGCTTGAACTTGGCCTGATGTGTCCCATGTCTAGAAGCTATTTGATGGCCTTTTCTATCTCATCTTTATACTTCTTGGGATGCCTATAGGGTGTGGTGATAACTGGTTTAGCCCCTGCTTCTAGCTCAATGATGTGCTCAAACCCTCTGTCTGGTGGCACACCTAGAGGAATCGGCCCAAACACCTTATGGTGCCTGTCTAGGATCTTTTTAATATCTGGGGTGTAGTGCACCTTCCCCTTCTCCTCCACCCAGGTTGATATTTTACATTCTGCTATGTATACAATTTATTCCCTTCTGAAGATGGTTTCCATCCTCTTGGCCGTGACCACTTGGGCAGAGTTACCTATCATGCCTCTAGGCACAACCTTTCATCCTCCTTCCTCTACAAAGGACATTTCCATGGTCTTGTAATTGGTGGTGATAGGCCCTAAATTGTTGAGCCACTGTACCCCTAGGATGATGTTGGTGTCAGGAAGATCCATCACATAAGCATCCTGAACTAGCTCATGCCTTCCCAAGGTGAGATTCATACCTAGGATGTATCTGTCGCAAGGCATAATGCTACTACCTGCTACCTCCACTTTGAATCCTTCAAAATATACTGTAGGTATGTGCCTCCTCTGCAGTAATGCTACATCAACGAAATTTTGGGAAGCTCCTCCATCAATCAGAATCGAAACTCTCTGTCCCTGCAATACCCCTCTTATCCTGAAGGTGTTGAATTTTGGTACACCGCTGATAGATGCCAAGGTGGCCTTCTCTCCAGTTGCATTATATAGTTTTGGAACCTATTATTCTGTTGTATCTAAAGTTTCGGCCTCAATGTTCTGTATCTGTCCAAAGTATTCCTCCTCTTCATTGTCCGAGGTAACCTCTATATAGTGTACCTGGCCACGTCCCATACACTTATGTGATGGGTTCCACGGTTCCTTGCAAGTGAAGCATAGTTGCTTCCTCCTCAGTTCCCTCCTGGTGTTGTCATCTGTCCTGCCACGGCCCCTGTCAAAACCTTTAGGGTCCCGTCCTCCTTGATTCATTGGAGGTCTTTGATCTCTTCCTCCACTATTAAGGGGTGGTCTGGGTATGAATTTAGGTTTAGCAGCTGGACCCAAATCTCTCGTCTTCCAAATGGCCTCCTGTAGAGTGTTGGGTTTGAAGGCCTTTACCCAACCCTTCAAGGGTTCCGTCAATCCTTCTGTGAAAAGAATCATGAGACTGGTCGGGGACATATCTTGTACCATAACTGCAAGCCTCTGGAATTCATCAATATATAGTTTAACCATACTTGTTTTCTTGAGTTGGGTGAGCTCCCGGAAATGTAGCTCAGGATCTCCTTGATCAAATCTGTCAATGAGCCTCTGAGTGAATTCTGTATAGGACATTATTTGATTGTGGCCGAGTGTGGTGAGTTTGTGATACCACCAATCGTGAGCCTTTCCATATAAATACATAGTGGAAAACTTGATGGCCTCTATCTCCTTCATGGGGTTGAGCTGTAAATAGGTATCCATCTTTTTTACCCAAGACTGTGCCGTCATCTTGGTCGTACCATCAAAGTATGGAATTTCTATCTTCATTGCTCTACGTTCAAACTAAAAACTACCCCTGTGGTTTGTCCTAGGTTGATTTCTGAACCTGAGTTGGCGATACTAATCTAGGGACATCTGTCTTTGGACCTTCATATCCAAACTGTAGTATTCTTTGGTACTCCTTGCCATTTGTTCTACAAATTCTTCTACCTGTTCCTGTTGCCCTTACTCATCTGTGAATGTGGGCATGTAAGGTCTAGGGTTAGCTCTACTACCTGAATGTCGACCAAGATGATCATCTGTGAATGTAGGTATGTATCTTCTCTGATTGACCTTACTACCCATCTGACCCTAGGCCATGTCTCCATCCAGACTTCCTTCGGATCTAACTACTTTCTCTAGATTATATCTGATCTCCTCATGGATTTCCCCAGATCCACCAGCCTCCTTGTTCCCACACATATCCGAGTTTCTCCCTTGATGAGTCACTTGTGTTAGAAGTTCATTTAGCTTGGATTGATTCTTGTTCATTATCTCTAGGTTTTCATTAAACCTCTTCAAAGTTTCAGAGAGTTCAACCTGTCCCCTTTTGCTGGTTTCATGGTACTCATCCAAGTGTCGGACCAATGTGCTTTCCATATGGTTGACGAATTGCTGGAACTTGTCAAATTCTGCTGCTATGCGAGCCAAGCCTAGAGACTCATGGTCATCCCCTGACCCTTCCATTTTGGCCTCCATTTCACTGCTTGGTTTTGTCCTTCTACCCATGAGAGCACCATTGTGCCTCTGTATGTGTTGATCCTTCGACAAGTTTAGGGGGATCGAAGCATTGATACCACTGTAATGATCCCAAGCCAAATTCTAGCTTGGAATCACTAACTACCACTGGTTTTTCGATGTGCAGGTGTTTATTGAGTTATTAAGTGCATACAAGATTCATTCAACACATGAAGATCATCATACATTCAAGATATAGAAGAACAAGCAAAGATCTGATCCTTTTTTATTATAAGCAATGTTGGATCAATACAATATATGGCCGATCTGGCATAAACCTCAGATGGTCGTACAAACAATAGATATGAATTGCTACAAAATGCTCCTGTCAATACAAAGAAGCCTCTAAAGGTTGAATAAGTAATGAATACCAGTATCAAGCAGATCTGAATGTTAAACCCTCCAACCAGAGAGTGCCATGCTCCAAGTGGAGACTGAAGCCCTCAATAATTCGACCCTGATGGAAGAATGCTCCAAAGGAGCCCAAACTCAGTCAAGTTTCAAGTGGGATCCTCCTCCTGAAGTTTCAAGACCAACGTTGAAGGCAAACCTCTCCAAATGTGAAATCTTCTAAGAGAGTTGTGCCCTCCTGAATAGCTAAATCGAACCCTCCTCAATGGTATGGTGCGCCCTTGCTGGAAATTCCCTAACAGTACGGCCCTACTATTTGATGAATCTCTAGAAGGAGATATGCTGAGAATAGAATGGTGTGGAGGAATATTTCATCCCTGAGACCAAGTTGTCAAACAAGGTGAGTGGATATTTCACCACTGAGTTTCTCACAAGGGTTTGTACAACAAACCCCCAAACTGAATGATGAAGAGCACTAACAAGAAGTATACCAAAATCAGCATGAGTGATAGGTGCTCCCCAACCTCTTACTTATAATTTTCCTTCTAATTCTTTGTTAAGCTAGGTTAACCTCCAGGGTTAACTTCTATTATTCTGTTGAGTTATCTTTTACTCCTTTTAATCTATTTCTTTCTCAAGTCCTTAAAAAATATAACTTTAGTCTAGTGGACCTTTCCCCTCAGTGTGAGACTATGGTCTAGTGGGGACACCTAGACCACTACGTCTTCCAAATCTCTTCTTCAAGAGGTGGGGGACATTACACTCTCCCCTGCTTGAGATTGCTTGGGTCAAATTTTGACGATGCGTTCACCGTAATTGCCACTTTCTATTGTCGGAAGAACGACAAACCTCGGACCCCCTCAAACGTCGTTTCACAGGATGTCATTCTTCTGATGACATAGTTTTTGTCTATATTGTGACGTTATATGATGCCACATGTCATCATAAATTGGATTGTCCAACCCCATATTGACATTGTAAGACTGACGTCTAGGTCGTGGCAATACCGACGCAATAGACGTGGCAAGAGGGACATTTTAGACGTGGAAAGAGCGACGTTTGAAAGGTAGCAAGAGAGACATTTTAAAGGTGGCAAGAGGGACATTATAAAAGTGGCAAAAGAGACGTTCCAAAGGTGGCAAAAGAGATGTTCTTAAGGTGGCAAGAGCGAAATTTTAAAGGTGGCAAGAGCGACATTTCAGAGGTGGCAAGAGAGACGTTATGAAGGTGGCAAGACCGACGGGACGAGGTATTAGCTTCGACGTGGTTGCTATGCGAGAGACACTCTTGGACGTGGAAAGAACGACATCCATAAGGTGGCAAGAGTGACAACCTGGAGTTACTAGCTCCGATGTGGTTTCTATGGGAGTGACAATCTTGGAGGTGAAAAGAGAGATGTCTCGAACATGGCAATAGTGACAGGAAGATGTCGCAATTGCGACGGTTGTGTAGGTATTTAAAAAAAAAACACAATATCAATATCAAGACATTCCAAGCCCAAAGGAGGAGTAAGTCATATAGCTGTCAGCTAGTGACCCACTTAATAGTTTCCTTAGGCTTTCCCTCACACTAAAGATTGGGATTTTTCTTTCGGGAGTGTCTAAGAGATAAAAAGACCCAACAATTTTTGAAATTTTTGGTGCTCTACAAGATAGTTATTTAGTAGAATAATATTTAAGGCTATATACAAGCCAAGGTAGCTAGCTCTAGTGCTACAGTTCCAAAAATAGTGCAAACAAGAAGCAATTCTGTTGAAATTTTGAAGAACTTTGAAGTCCTTAAGACAATCTTACATTAAAAATTTTGTATTTCTCTACTAGATGGTTTGAACACAATCCCCTTTCAAAACAAAAGCATTCATTTTTGTTAAAAAAATGTGAAATCACTATTAGACGACTTAAAGGGCTCCATCCCATTATGCCTTTGTAATAACTGAATAGACTACAAGAATTCAACACATTTGAACATTGATATAAATATAACTTCAACTTCATAGCTTGATAGTGGAAGGAAACTTAGAAGAAAACAATAGGTTGTTAAAGATGTTGATGCAAGCTAGTGGAACTTGATTATGATGAATCCTGATTCGGATTCGAAACGTCGATGACAAAAATGACACCAACTGTGGATTATCCGGCAATTAATCTCAAAACTACTCACCACGGAAATATGAAAACAACGATGCATAAGTGATCATTGGGTTGTTGGAGGAAGTCGAATCCACTCATCTCCATAAACTCAAAATACCTGCAACTTTCTCCATCCTAAGTAGAATGGAACTTTCACTTAAAGAGCTCATAGAAATGACCCTCATGCATATTAGGAAATCATGGAATGAGGTCACCAATAGACTTACAAATGGAATTAACTCTAAAGGATCTGTTTATGCAATAAGTTAGGAGACCTACCATTCTCAAACGTGAAGTTGAGTTGTGAAGAGTTGCTAAATAAGTCCAACCTCACTCATAAGCTACGGTAATGGTGGAAATATGGCTATATCCTCATCAAGCAAAAGGAATAATGATCACTGCACCTAGATCCAACATCTTCCAGACCTGCCATTCTTGACCTTGAAGTCGAGTGTGAAGTCTAGCCTTGCTCGTAGGCTATAAGGTAATGGTAGGAAATATGACTAAATCCTTGTTTAGCAAAATAAACAATGATTGTTACACCCAAATCCAACACCATGGAGGACCATCCAAAACCCAATGATATGCACCTTCAACATCTCAAGGCAGACCTCAATAGCAGAAATGAATGCCACAATGCACGGCTAAATCTATAGAAGTCTAATTTCTTAACTTTTGAATGGCATATTTCATATGTGGCAAAAAAAACAAGTATAAGCCACCAAAAATAATATATGTTAGTCTTTGGTTTATCATCTATCGAGTAGGGAAACCATGCGTGCTCATCAATCTACTAAACCTTTTTATGATAAAAGTGAAAGCTAGAACTTTTTATGCATGCTCATCAATCTACTAGACCTTTTTATTATTCTCACATCTAGTTAGGTGCTTTGCCTACTTAAAGAAACAATGAAAGCTAGTTCCCAAAGCAAAAAGGGAATAAACCTAATGCTTGGTGCTCATTGTTTGG
>SNQJ01S0029241.1:0-20745 GCA_010110895.2 Picea sitchensis
ATTCCGATTTAAATTAAAATTCCTTTAATTCTTTAACATTACTGTTCATTTAAAAGGTTGTTTGAAAAAGTGTTAGACATTTATGTTCGTTTAGATTTTTTCCATTTTTTGTCCAAAAATAAATAATTAAAAGCACTGTGAATTTATCCATCCTCAAGATAAAAAATTCAAGGTCTGTTTCAACAACCTCTAGGTCAAACTCCTGGATCTTAGCTAACCACCTGTCTCTTCTTCCATCATTGTCTGGCTGCACCAGGACATCTTTAACAAAGCTAGAGGGTACATAAGCAATGATCTTTGAATGCAACACATAAGTTCTGAAAGCCCTGAGAGCTTTCACCATTGCATAGGCCTGTTTCTCCATTATATCATATTTCAACTCAGCATCCCTAAGGATTTTTTTGAAAAATGGAATAGGCCACTCAAAACCTTCCTCGTTTTTCTGTAACAACACAGCTGCGATAGTATGTTCTGAAGAAAAAGAAAAAATCAAAAACTCTTTCGTGTAATCTGGACTTGCCAGGACCGGTGCTTCACTTATTACTTTATTGATGCGTTGAAATGACTCTTTGGATTTGCTGGTCCACCTCACCTCAATATCCTTTTTTAGCATATTTGTTATCAATTTCACAATCTCAACAAAGTTGGGGATGAATCTCCTCAAGAAATTTATTTTTCCTAAAAAAGATCGAATTTCTTTTACATTTCTAGGAAAATTTATAGTGTCTATTGCTTCAACTCTTTTTGGAATAATTTTGATTCCCTCTTTAGACATGATATGGCCCAAGAGTTTACCTTCTTGCATCGCATAATGAGATTTCTTGGGGTTGAGTGACAAACCAAATTTACAACATTTCTCAAAGGTTTGTTTAAGGTGCATTTAGATGTTATGCATCATACTTGGAGAACACGATCAGGTCATGAAGATAGATAACGACGAATTTATGTGTTTCACCCATGAAAGCGATATCCATGGCTTGTTGAAAAGTGGCCCTGCATTCATCAAACCAAAGGGCATTTTATCGTACATAAAAGTACCCCAAGGGGTAGTGAAAGAAGTTTTTTCTTTATCGTCCTGATGCACTACGATCTGATTGTAACCTGAAAAACCATCAATCATAGACATCGAGTTAGCTCAACTACTTTTCTAAGCATTGATCCATCTTAAGGCAATGGGTGATTGTCTTTGCCATCTTAGGCAATGGGTGATTGTCTTTGAGTGATGATCAATTCAGGTTTCTAAAATCGACACACAGTCTGATCTCGCCGTTTTTCTTTCTTACTGGGACCAAATTGTCTACCCACTCAGAGTATCTCAGTGGAACTATGATTTTAGCATCCAGGAGTTTTTTGACTTATTTTTCTATCACTGGTAATAGGATAGAGTTAATCTGTTTGAGTTTCTATCTAAAAGGTTTGATGCCTGGTTTTAGTGGAATTTTATGTTCCATGATAGTCATATCATAAGTTCTCAACTCGTCATAAGACCAGGGAAAAACATCTTTGTATTTTTTAAGAAAATCGACATATTTACTCTTGATTTCGAGAGACAGGTACCTGAATACTTTCACTAGTATGGGACTCTCCTCGGTACCTATATTACAATCTTCGACCTCCTCTAGATGAGGCTGTAAGGTAGTTTTCAAAGGGATTTCATCATGACTGAAAATCCTTTCTAAGGGAATCAGGCCTTTGGGTATCTGATTATTTTTTAAAACCAACATTCGTTGATTTGCGATTTTATCCTAGAACTCTTGGGGGTCTTCCCCTTCCTGCATGATCCAAATAGGTTCATTTTGGTTTTCTTGGTCAACATGGGTTTCAGTGAACTCGTCTATCATTTTAAAAAAAAATTGGAGTTGTTCATCATCCTCAAAGACTTGCCAATGTTATATGTTATTGGGTATTGAAGGTCTATGTCTCATATGTATATGATATTTAAGTTTGAAAGAAGTGGGAGGTGCGAAAGTCGAAGCTGCTTTGGCTAAAGCATCCGCCTGCTGATTTTTTGCTCTCGGGACAAAGTAAATATTAACAAAGGAGAAAAAAAAAATCATTAGATCCCAAACACAGTTTTAATATGACCTTAACCTAGGATGTTTGTCCTGGTACTAGCGATTAACATGTTTCACGATCAACTCTGTGTCACCAAAAACTTCCAGGTTTTTAATTTTCATTTTCCTAGCGGCCTCTAACCCTAACACTAGAGATTCATACTCACATATGTTATCGGTGTGGTCTATGTTCCATTGAAGCCTATAAGAGAAAGGAATAACGAATTGGTCATTAGGTGCCACAAAAATTACTCCAGCCCCAGCTCCAAGATAGGATGAGGTGCCATCAAAAAACATTTTTCAAACACCAGTGTTACACACATCCTGTTCTATTTGTTCTTTTTCTTTTTTATTTCCTGTACAACTTTCTTCTATACATGTATCTACATCATCATCTAAATATAATATACAATTACCTAAATCCTGATCAACAATATATACAGGATAATTATTTGGGATGAGAGGATCACTAACCATAAATGCTAACCTAGTTTCCCTGTATAGTCGTGTGAACTGCCCCTCGAAAACTGGAATTGTTGCTTACGTCATATCAAGTTGAAGGGAACCTCCAAGTTTGGCACCCCAAGATCGGGACAAGAGCATACCATATTTTGGGGGTATATCTACAACAACTACATCCATTAAAATACTTTTCGAAGGTACCTATGCAAGGTTTACTACTAAGTCCTTTATCATACCTATACATTTGACTTTCCTCGAATCAAAAGAATATAAATCTCCATAAGGCCTGGTGATTTCAAGGTCGAGTCTGTCCATGATTGCTTTAGGCATCACATTGTGACAGGTCCTAGAATATAACATGCAGTTATGGAGCAGATGATCGAAAACAATCAAAGTGATGTAGAAAGGAGCTACGATGTCTCTGGCACCTTCGAAGTGTGTGCCAAAAATTATGTTAGGCTTTTTGTCCTCTAAGTTTATAACATCAGCCTGAATCTCATTTTCCAAAAAACTAATCATTTTAAAAATTTGTTTTCGGTATATCGGGTTTTTGGCCAATTCGACGAGGGCAATAGGAATTTTGATCTTATTGATTTCATTTGCTAGGTTAAAACTTCCAATGGTTTTGTCGATTTCCATGTTTTTAACTTCCGACCCTTTCTTTTCATCTTTCCTCGGCTGAGGAGCCTTTCTTTTGGTAACAGGGGTGTCTAGTTTCTGCATGCTTAAGGATGGCGTTTCCGTTGTCTTTGTTTTAGTAAACCGTTTGTTAGCGGTCTTAGTCCCTTTAGTCTTTTCTTCAATGTTTTTCTAAACTGGTACATCATTTTCAACCCTCGGCAATATTTTCTTAACTGGAGCAGTTGAGGAAACCATGTTTCTAGGTCTTAAGTTATACTTCTAATGGAGCTCGACCATTATACCATATGTTATTCCCTGATAGGTTGAATCTTCCAAGACACTATTGTTCTCATTACTCTCAGTCCTATAATTTGAAGTCAGAGATTTTTTGTAATCGTGTCTTGTTATATAAGGTTGTAAGCAGTCTTTGCCAATATTGTTTATATCCTCTTCTAATTCCTCGAAATCCTCCAAGTCTTTCCCTCCTATAAAGTTTTCACTTTTAAAAGGGGTTTGGATTTTTTGATCTTCATTCTTAATTTTTTTTTGGTGGTTTTGAGGATCAGGGTTCTTCCTAAATTCCTTTCTAGGGTGATGTTCATTTTTAGCTTGATCAAGTTCCATTCTCGATATTTTGTTTGATAGTTCTTTGATGATTCTATCCATATCATCCATCTTATCTTCTGAGGACCTTCTTGATCCAAAGGTTCCTCCTTGCTCCCTGTATCTCCTTATTTCTTTATTTCCAGTCTCAAATTTGGATTTCAGTTTTCCTGATGCCATCATGTTAGATTTGATTTCCAAGGCATCATCTTGCATCTTAGTGATATCTACTGATCTTATATCCCTTAATAATAGGGCAAAGTCAGGGTCAAAATCTCCAGTAAAAGTCACTTTCATCGTAGGCTGTGAGGGTTTGACCTCGTCTAAGATCTTGTTGTACAATTTTTTGAATCATTGGGTGAACTCAAGGACTGATTCGAAGTTTTTCTTTCGAAGAGATCCAAATTTGGTTAGATAATAAAGATGGTATTTCCTCTTACCCCACTATCTAATAAAAGCATTTTCAAGTTCATCATATGACGGTATAGATCCATCCACTAAGCCTTGAAACTAGGTTCTTACTTGCCCTTCAAAGGTTTGAACCAAGAGTCTGGAGTAAACATCTTCATCTTCCAATTCAAGAATGTCAGCAAATTGATCAAAAAAATTTATGTGTTCGGCCGCTGTTAAATCGCCCTCTCCTATGAACTTGGGGAGTTTTTTCATGTAATTTTTCGGTAAATCATGGAGAGGGACCAGTAGAACCAGAGGAGCATATCTCGTAGAAACCTTTGCAAATATCTGAAGAGGCAATGCTTGGTCACCTTCTCCTGCTCTCGGACCACCTGCGATGGCACCTCCTGCCCCACCTGCTCCAACCGCGACCATTGAGGCTTTAGGAGTAAAAGTTTGAGGGTTATAAGGAAGGGTTTCAAGAAGTTGGTTATCGACGGGGATGAAACTTGAGAAAAAGGAGCTTGGGGAATGTGGAATAGTTCCTTTAGATTCACAGGGTGAAAATATAGGAGAATCAACAGAAGTCGAATCAAGATATATGGGATAATTGTTTGAGTTTTGAGAGGTGGGAAAATGGACTTCGATAAGCGAGGGAGAATCTGTCACAACAGGAAGTGAGACAGATCTTCGTTTTCTATTAGTGTGGGAAACGACTGAGAAAGATTATGTCTCAAAAGCGGGCAGAACCAAATCTGATTCAGGGGATGTAACTTTCTCAGTGGAGTACTTCCCGTAAAGGGGTGGAATAATTAATTCACCATGTTTATCTTCAGATTCATTCTATGTGTATTTGGGTTGATAATTTTTATTTTTTGATGAGACAGTCTGCCATAAGTGTCTTCTTGATTTTGGATTTTTTTCTGGATCAAAAAAAGGCAAAATGTGCTCATCGTCTGGATTCTTCTTGGTGTTCTTCTGGTTGAGAGCCAGTTTAAACAAAATGGAGTCACCAAGTGAAAGATAAAGGTAGCCTTAGAAGGTTTCCAAACTTTGTTCACTACCAAAGAAGGAAAGTGTCAATGTCATTCTTCCCAGGGAAAAAGCTTCGTTACTTTGTTCCCCAGCAATAGCACCAAAAAGATGTTGTTCCTGAGTTTATACTTTAAGGTTCTAAAGTATACTATCATGGCATATGAAAAGATAGAGGAGGCTAATGATAAGAAAATATATGATAAAAATATGAGGGCTATAGTTGCTTCCTCAACTATCTCTGTCGAAACTTCCATTTTTCCTGGATACTGATATCTCTCTCAATTGCCACCCATGAACGTTCTAAATCAACCCAGTTATTTGTTGTTTGTAAGATAGTGTTAAATAGACTTAGAGTGATGTTGGTTTGATCTGAAAGGCCAGGTTCAATGTTAGGCTTCCTTGCAACTAGTACTGTCATGAAAGGTAAAAGTAAATAAGGAAAATTTCGTGTGTTTTCTTTTTAGGCTTGTTATCTCTATTCCATAATACAACGAGAATGATGTCAACAACCAAATAAATTAGATGACTAAATTGTAGGTCTTTTCTTGTATCTAAGTCAAATTTTGAAGAAAAAAAACATGTATGATATGAAGAAAAACATAAATCTATTAGCAAAGTGAGGCATCAATTTCAGAGGAATCTCACATAGCAACAGAAGACTACGAAATGAGAAAAATATTAATGAAGCATATGATGTTGAAATCTAAATATCTACAGGTCTTGTATCTGTTGATAACAACTATCGAGGAAAAACTATAAATGATTTAAATAACAAGAATAATAATTTCCACACTAGAGGTTTTACTAAATTGTAGCCAAACATTCATCAATTAAACATATGAAAGAAAGATGAGATGACAGGGAAACACATAACTCAGAGGTGACAAGATCTAGAATCTTCAATTTGGATTTCTATTAATTTAGAGTCTCTTCAAAATTACTTCGTAAAAAATGCTCTTTTGTTTTTTAGAGAGATCAAAAATCCCATCGTCAGTCTTCTCTCCTTTTATTTATACAAAATCATCACTACTTAATCATTAGCGATCTCCTATTTTTAAGGGAAAAAAAGGAAAAATAGTTACAAAACTGCAACCTTAACCGTTGCATGATTAACATTTCGTTGGTCTTATCATTTCAAAAGTATAAGACTTCAAAAGACACTTCACTTCTTAGTTGAAGTATCTCCCTCTTTTGAAGCCATACATTCAACACACTTCTCTAAAAAATAAACAAAAGTTCTGGGTGGTGTCGGGAGATCTTTAGTTTCAAATAGATAAAACTTTCTTTGTATTTTTGGAAACTGGACTTCAAAATCTTTATTGGAAAATCTGATCACTTGCAGTGTTAAATTAGGCTGTATCAGCCATCTGTCTATCTGATTGGTATTGATTTCGCTTAACTGTGAAATTTCTGCTTGAACCTCCTGTAAACTCTCTTTGTAGTACAACTTCTTTTTCACAATGTTTATCTGCCCTACTAGTCTAGAGCAGTCATTTATTCCAAATCCTAATGCTTTCTTATCCAAAGAATCAAAGATTCCCTCACAGTCATCTTTGATTTCTTTGACTATCTTCTTGTTTTCAACTATGTTTGTTTCCCATGCTTTGAGCATAATGTCTCCTCTTATCTATTTTGTGACAAATTGTTTTAACTCTTTTAGCATCTCCCTGTTCCCTGAACATGCGAATGCCTTCTGAAAAGTATTCCTTGCTGCTTTAACCTCTTTTTCTAGTAAAATAATGTTATCAAGATATTTTCTTGCCTCTTGAAAATAACGTTGGATGATCTCTATTTTGGAGATCAATTGTTGTTGTTCAGCTTCTATCTTTGTATGGGCTTCTAATGAGAGGGCTTGAAAAGCCTTCAATTCTATGACCTGGCCTTCTATCAAACTCAACTTAGCTTGTAATTGTTTAACAAGCTCACTCTGCTGAGTAACCTGTACCTGACTTACTTGTATCCTCTGGTTCATTTCTTCCAGGCTAGTTTTGAGTGACTGGATCTATTTCCTTTCAGGAACTCTGGCTTGTTCCAGACTTTTATCTACCTCTTCTTTAATGTTTTTCTCAGCATTCTTCAATTGATCCTGCAATCGAGCTATCATGTGGTTACTCTTCTTTATCCGTGTTCTCATGCTCTCCACAATAAAAATGTTTGTTGTTGCCATGGCTCCCATGGAGCTTGCTACCTCTGTAGCGAAATCCTCATCCTTCAGTTTTTAGCCATCTATCAAGACCCTATGCTTATTCACCATACCCCCTTCTCTCATATGCATTTCTTTCCTTAAAATATCCTTCCTCTTCTTGCTAAAAAAAAAATCCGAAGGAGGGATTTCATCTTTGGAAATAGGGGTGAGGTCACCAACATATATATCTCCCATCTGTGGGAGTCCAAAGGTGGACTGTAAAGGAGTTAATGAAGTTATGGGACTTCCTAGCTACGTATACATTATTTATCCCACAACCTCAGGTATAATGATATCAACAACAAGTAATGAAGGAGGAGTGGAATTACTGGACTCGGAAGGTGTCACGAACCTCCTCTCTGCTTCCGAATCTGGATTTTCTGTTTGTAAGGCTTCTTCATTTTGTGAAGATCCTTTAGTCTCCTGAGGAAATTCTCTAGGATTGACTTTATCGTGTGTTTCTTTTCTGAAACCTGGAGGATTATCTTCTTGTTCCTGAGGAGGGGTAATTGCTTCACCTCGTAGCACTTTGGGCACTCTGCTCCGTCTATGTTTCTGGAAGGTCTAAAAACTAGCTTGCAAGTTGGACGACAATGTCTATACTCTTTCTAACACCTCCTCATAGGTCTTAGTCCCTTTGAACAGGTCGTCATAAGGGGACTTCTCGTGTTCATAAGCCTTCATATTACAGTGGGCCATGTGTTTTCCCACCAAGTGGTAAGGATCATGTTTCATGTGCTCAAGGTTTACCAATTTAACCTCCTCTAGCACTGTCGCTTCAACTTTGGAATGACCTAAGTTGAGAAATGAAAATTTCCCAATCTAAACAGGAAAAACTGGCCAAAATTTCTTTTGGGATGCTTTAGTTCTATCCCAATTCCACCTGCTACTATTTGATGAACCACCTCCCTACACACCAGTTTGTCAGAGAGGAATTTCGGTAGGGCGTGTAGGGTTGTATCATATATAACATCTCCATCTAGACTCGAGCCTTTTGCACTCTCTTCACTTTTCTTGGGTGCCTTCTTAGGCGCCATGATACCTGTGCTAGATCAAAAACCTGTTTACAGAGAAAGTGTGTATAAAACCAAGTAAACGTGACATGCAACATATGTAAAGGATAGCTATGAAGTTCAAACATAAGACTTTGTTAACCTTCAATTTCACATTAAAGCGAGTGTATAGACGCAACCGACGAAAAGTTAATGCTTTTTAAAGGAAATATATGCCTAGAGATATGATTTCATGTCGAAAAATATCTTCATTTATCCGTTATTAATGTCCCCATATATCGGCGATTTCAAAACTGAAGTTTCAAAAATCATCGCCTTCTTGAATTCCCAAAATGCGAAAGGTGGTTTAATTATTTCTAATCCTGTTTTAAAAAATAATTAACTTGAAACTTAAAACCTGTTTAGAGAAAAACGTGATTTCACGTTTCGGGACTTCGGGGATCCTGTTGTCAAGGGATAAGTCACAAGCAATTCCCGGGTCATGAAATCATGATGAGATTAGTGAAGCACTAAGACCCATATTAGGGCTTTAATTAAAGTATGTCAATAATTAATTATCCTTTTAACTTTTTCGGAAAAGTAAGGATTGGGAGTTTGACTGTTGAGAGTTCGAAAGTGTTTTGTTAGAAGGAAAAACCCAGATCACAAAATATTAAAGGAATGATAATCATGTTTAGGAACTTAATTAATTTCGGGTTTAAAGAGTGCTTTGTGGAAAGCGACGGAAAAGGTGACCCTTACTTATTTCCCCTTTAATTTTTTTTTAATAAGCTAAGCATTTTCGGGATTTCGACACCAGGAAAATAAGATGGTTGAAGATTATACTTCGAGAAATACCGAATATCGAAAACCCGAAAAGGAACAGAACTCAGAATTCCCCTTTTTGGACTAAGGGCAGCTCCACGACTTAGGAAAAGATGAAGCTTTAGTTTCCAAAGATAGGAAAAATTAAACTTCATGTCAACACATGGTATGGTACAGGTGTTGATGTGCATGGTTGATACATGGCATGGTACAAGATTGGTACTTGGTATGGTGTTGATGTACATGTTTGATGGTTGAGCCATATGGTATAGGTTATGGTGCATGGTTCATGAACTATTTTCTACAAGTGTTGGTTCATGGTTGATGCACAATTTGGTACAGTTGTGGCGCATGGTTGATGCAAGGTTTGGTATAGGTGTTGGTGCATGGGTTATGCACTTGGTATGGTACATGTTACGGTACACTGTTGATTTTTTGTATGGTACAGGTTGATGGTTTGGAACATGCATTGGTACATGGTTGAGACACATAACTTGTGATGGTATGCTAGTGACCTTGGTACATTCTTAGTAGAGGCATGTTTTGGTGATATTGGACATCTAGTTTAGAGGTTTCCTTGGTATATGATCCATGTAAGAGTAACTGGTTGATTATCGGTGACAATGACATGTTGAAAGTGACAGGTTGCATACAATGATAGGTTGACAGGTTACAAGTTGATGTGATAGTGGTAGTGACAATGTAAGTTACAGTGGCAGTGACAGTGACAATGGAAGTGATTGTGGCAGTGATAGTTGGTCTACACTTATATTTCAGGGCAACAGGATGGGGAAAGGAAAGGGTGTTGTAGCCTCCTTCTGGTTGGTGCCTAAGAACACAGGGAGTTGGAGCTTCCTTCAGGTTGGAGCCTAAGAATCAAGGGGTTGTAGCCTCCTTCTGGTTGGAGCCAAGGAATTTAGATATTTGTAGCTTCCTTCAGGTTGGATCCTATAAATAGGGGGTCATAACCAACTTTTATTTGCAGTTGAAGAATTATGAAATTTGGGTTTCCAATGAATGTATTCTTTGATATATAAGAAATCATGTTGTGGTTTTCTCCTATTTGGGTTTCCATGTAAATTATGGTGTATTGTGTACTTGATTTGATATTGTTTATGTGATTTTTCTTATGTTTATATGCTCATGATATATTGATGATACATTGATGATAAAGTTAAAGATTATATATTGTGGTTAAAAGTGGTATAAAGTGCCCATATTGATTCACTCCCCCCTTCTTAGTATTCCAACAATTGGTATTAGAGCAGGTCCTTCAAGGAAATAATTAAACCAATGGAAGGAAGATCATGGATTAGAATGAGAATGGAGCACCAATATTCAATGGTCAGAATGTTTTGGACTATGAGATATGGAGCAGAAGAATGAAAGAGTTTTTACAGGAACATGGATATGATGTTTGGAAATCAGTCATTACAGATACACTGCTACAAAGAAACCAAATACTTCATCCAAGAAGGAATTAAAAAGAAACAAAAAAATATCAATGGACTTCATCTGGGAAGGATTACCTGATTCATTAAGAGAGAAAATGGGAAAATGTTAATCAGCCAAAGAACTTTGGGATAAGATACATAATATCTATTTCAAGGAAGCTACCATTACATAGTCAGATCCTATTAAAAAAAGTGTAGGTACAAAACAAGAAGAAATATGTTCATCATGTCAGATAGATTTAGAAGAAGAAGATTGCGAAGAAGGCATAGTATACCTTGAAGAAAAATTAATCAGTTCTTTGGACGAATTGACAAAAAAAAGGAAGAAAAACAAGTATCTTAAGGAACAATTAGACAAGAAGAATTCTCAAGAAATTTATGAAGAAGATCAATAGGTCATTATGAAATTAAAATCTCAACTAGAATAAGCCATAAAGATTGAAGAAACATACAAAAGTCAAATGGAAGAAAATCAATGTTTGGAAGCTGAAATAGCAGGACTAAGAAAGGAAGCAATGGAATAGAAGCAGTCTTTGGAAGTCGAAATAGCAACACTAAGAAAGGAAACAATGGAATAGAAGCAGTGTTTGGAAGATGAAATAAAGGAAGCAGAGAAGAGAGAGAATATTTTGATAAATCATCTTAATGAAATAAATGAGGACCTAAATAATCTTGAATAATAATTTTGTCAAGAAGAGAGAAGACTTGAAAAGGAAATCATCTCCTTGAAGATCCAACTTGAAGAAGAAAAGAAAACAGAAGAATCCATGAAGAGTCATATGATGAAGAAACAAGAAGAGGTTAAGAATCTTGAAGAAGAAGTTGTCACATTGAGAGACAACATTGTCAAGCTCAGTAAGAATGATGAATAGATAGAAACATCCACATCATCAATAGAGAATGTTGAAGAAAATCCCTCTAAGTTGCCAGAAAATAAAAATGAAGAAAAGAGTAAGAGTTGTGCAAAAGTACTCAAAGAAAGGAAACATGGTCAGCCAGAATCAAAGAAAAATGATAGAGATGCATCTTAAAGAGGACCCTCCACATTCAAGCCACAAATAAACTTCAATCATGATCTTGATCGGCCAAGGAATGAATTCAGAGGGACTACACCACAAAGAATATCATTCACTCCCAGTTATGTAAATTTATTTTATGGTCATTGTTTATATTGTACTAACTTTGGACATAAAGTTACACATTGTAGGGCTTATGGAAGAAATGTTCAAGAAGAAATTCTTATGTGGCCCCACATAACATTGAATGTTATAAATGCCACAATTATGGTTACCTAGCTTGTGATTGTAGAAGAATGATTGATACTTCTATGAAAAATAACACTGATATCAGATATAAGAAAGTTTGGAAAATAAAACAAGAATAGGTAAAAGAAGAGCAGATGAATGAAGGAAACCCATAATTCATACTCTCGGGATTGGAAAGAATACGAGAAAAATACAAATCTACAGGAAAAAGGAATATTTTAAATACAGGAAGGTTTGGAGAAGAAATGAAAAACAAGAAGAAAATGTGAATAAAGACCAGGTCCCAAAGATCACAATATTTGCATTAATGAGAGAAAGAAAAGAAGAAAAAGTGAATAAATAATAATCCCAAGAGATTGTACTTTCAGGATTTGTAGTGAGAGATCAATCCATAGGAAAAAAGGAAGAAGTTAGAGTTTGAAAAGATGACGATTCCACAAACAAAGAGGAAGATTACTCCACAACAGAGAGAGTATTTTTCTAAGCCACACGGCTTGGAGACTCCTAGTAAATATGAATATTGAACAGCGAGAGTCAATGTAGTAGCTACTACATATTAGAGAAACACCTTTCGAGTAGGTTGAGGTGTTTGCAGAAACAGATTCAGAGCAATCAGACAACAAAAGTACAAAGTAATAGATTGATCAGTTGTGAAGTAGTGTTCCTACATAAGTATCATTTTCCAGTTACATAGGCAGAAGCTTATGATTGTATTCCACGTATGTATTCAGGAAGGGATATCTTCATTACAAGTTGTTCCACACATGTAGAGTTTGATTTATAGATAAATAAGACCATAGGACACATTTGATTCAATTGGAAGAAACATGAATAAATGATTATCAATTGTAGGCATGATAGTACAATGATAGATGGATCAACATTATGGACAGTTGAATAGAAAATTTATGGAAATTTTGTGACATATGGAGATAGATGGATACTTAGCAGGTATAGATAACATGGTTAAGAGAAGATACATAGAAGTTCATCTACAATTGGAATTGGTGAAGTCAGTTGGAAATAGTTGGTCATAGAAGGGAAAGTAGTAAAAGGAACAACATATCATGGAAAAATAAATATTCAACAGAAACTAAATCATCAGAATAAAATCATTGAGCAATATGGTCAAGTAAACATGACAAGTGAATGATGAAATCAAGTAATGAATTATTTTTATTTGTGTTAGAGAGTTACAAGAGGAAGCATCGATGGATAATTATCAAGAACTAGAAGAGAGGAAATGAAACACTTACAAGTATCCCTACATTGATCTACATGACATCTTACATAGAATTCAAGGAAAGAAAAATAATCAAGATATCCAGAAAGGAAGATCAGTAGCATACATACAGGGGGAGACATACCAACAAGGAGAGTTATTCTTTTTCCAATGATGTCAAAGGGAGAGAAAGAGAAATATGAGAAGAGTTAAGAGCATGAAGTAGGAGAAGGTATACTTTCATAGGAAGTCACAAGAGAAGAGGAATATGAGGAGAGAAACAAGAGAAATAGAAAAAGAATGGAAACAAAGAGAGAGAACAGATGCATGAAGATAGGGGGAGAAATCCCAAGGAGAGAGACCCTTTTCCATTGATTTCGAAGGGGGAGAGTGAGAAAAATTGATTAGGAGAAATGGTAATATGGGGAGCATGAGTATTGGAGCATCACTATTGTCATCAAAGTTTCCATTAATGTTGGTGTTGCCGTCAAATCCAAAGGGGGAGATTGTTGGATAGTTGGTTTGGATAATTGGTTGTCATTGATGTCAACCCTTGGAGAAGTTTGGAATCCCTAGAGATATGGTTAATATTGATGGTGATTTAGTTGTCATTGATGGAGTGGTTAATGTCATCAGATGTGATGGATGCACTTAGTGAAGTCTACATGAATCCATGGAGGTGTGGTTATGGTACCCAAAGTTGGTTGAGGAATATGGACATGAAGGATAGTGTAAATGCATGTAAAAAACTAATAGATGGATAGTCCTTGTCTTGTCATTTTCGGTGATAGGTGGTACACCATATGGTTCCTCACGGTTAGGGAGATATGGCCTTGTGAAGTTAAAATCCCTGAAGAATGGTCAAGAAGCCCCTAATTGGTTACAAGTCAATCAATGAATGGGTAAAGTGGTTGTAACAAGAAAGTTCAAGAAGCATTAAGATTAAGGAGAAAATTTACTTAGAAAAAGTATAAATACACATCATGAGACATTCATTTGTACACACAAACTTACATAGAATATATATCCTATGAATGTTATGGTCTAATATTTTGGTCTATTGGAGAATTCAATGGAAATATTGAGGCAATAGAGAAAGTGCGAGGAAAGAGTGAAATATTTGGAGTTGTAGAGTGAAAGGGTTGTTTTTTAACCCTAATTTGGAAATCCCTCATGGGTCATCTTGAGGGTGTCACATGAGGCACCCTTGCAGGTTTCCTGAGTGACCTCATGCGAGGCCCCACATGACAGGGAGTCTTAGTCCCATGAGGCTAAGTAAACTTTGAGGAAATGTTGGTACCAAGTTGTTGAAGGCTATGGAAGAGTTACAGGTGTATTACAATACAACAGTTCAACTATAGGTTACAGGTATTCTTATGTGATGGTATATTATGCTTGGTGATGGTATGGTACATGCTTGAGAGGCATGTATTGTTGATGCATGGTACATCTTGGTGATATTAGTATGGTACATTGAGTAGTAGTACATCTTGGTTGTATTGGTATCTTGGTATCTGGTTTGGTTACATGGTGATGATGCTATAGTAAATGCTTGAGGCTTATTCTTGTTATACTCTTGAAGCATTGGCACATGGAGTATAGTTTCCATTAATATTGATAATTTTTTTAGGATTACACTTTGTATATGAAAACACATGGTGATGTTGGTACTTTGTTGAGGTACACCATTGATAGTACTTGCTTGATATATCCTATGGTATATGGTGTATGGCATGATTGAGTGATATGGTATATGGTTGAGATACATTATTGGTACATGGTATGGTACAGGTGTTGATGTAAATTGTTGATGTGCATGGTTGATACATGGCATGGTACAAGATTGGTACATGGTATGGTTTTGATGTACATGGTTGATGGTTGAGGCATATGGTATAGATTATGGTGCATGATTGATGTATGGTTTGGTGCATGTGTTGGTGCATGGTTGATGCATGGTTTAGTACATCTTTCATGCATTGTTGATGCATTGTTTGTTATAGGTGATGGTGAATGGTTGATGCACTTGGTATGGTACAGGTTGTGGTACATGGTTTATGTTTGGTATGGTACAAGTTAATGGTTTGGTACATGCATTGGTACATGGTTGAGACACATGCCTTTTGATGGTATGTTGATAATATTTATACATTCTTGGTAGAGTTATGTGTTGGTGATGTTGGACATCTAGTGTAGAGGTTTCCTTGGTATATGATTAATGTGATTGGATCTGGTTGAGTATCAGTGATAGTGACAAGTTGGATACAATGACATGTTGACATGTTACAGGTTGATGTGATAGTGGCAGTGACACTGGCCGTGACAATGACAGTGGTAGTGATTGTGGTAGCGGCAATTGGTATACACTTGTATTTCAAGGAGGAAGGATTGGGAAAAGAAAGGGGGTTGTAGTCTCCTTCCGATTGGTACCAGAGAACACAGGGAGTTGGATCTTCCTTCAGGTTGGAGCCTGAGAATCAGGGGGTTGTATCCTCCTTCTAGTTAGAGCCAGATAATTCAGGGAGTTGTAGCTTCCTTTAGTTTGGAGCCTATAAATAGGGCATCGCATCCTCCTTCCAATTTCATCTGGAGAATTAGGAAGTTGGTTCTTCCAATGAATCTATTCTTTTATATATAAGAAAGAATTATGTAGTTTTCTCCCATTTGGATTTCCATGTAAATTATGGTGTACTATGTACTTGATGTGATATTGTTGATTTGATGTTGATTATATTTATATGCTCATGATATATTGATGATACATTGATGATATATTGCTGATAAAGTTAAAGATTATATATTGTGGTTAAAAGTGGTATAAATTGCTCATATTGATTCACCCCCCCTCTTAGTGTTCTAACACTTTGGTCTTAGGAATATTAAGAATAAAAATGGATCCAAAATAATAAAAAATGAAAGATTTTAATCAAATATTCTTGACTTTAATGAATACAATTCTTGAAGACTCTAGGCTTGCAAATAATGTAATTATTGAATTGTATACTATGGCCTTTCCATATTCCATTGCTATGTTTTATAAAATAGGCGGTAAACAAACTTTAGTAGAAACATTCGAAGAAACACTAGATGTAGAGAAAGAATCACCAATAAATCTCCATCTAAAGAGAAAATAACTTTTTCATTGGCTAAGAGAAAAAAATGTAATTAAAACATCATAGGAGAAGAAATACAAAGAAACATTTGATATGGATAGTCTTCAAAGAATGATTCAGAAATTGACTAATGATATTGTTGATCTTAAGAAAAATTCAAGAGAAAGATCATCATACAGGATACCTCGAAAGCCTCCTCTTAGGAGAAATCCTCCACCTCCTATTAATCCAAACACTCCCCCTGAATAAATACACATTAAATAATTTAATCAAGATCAATATTTTCGAGCACATGAAGTTAATTATTGAGAAAGAATCTATCTAGAATTTGTTAACATGTTTAAAGTATTTGTTGCAATGGAAGGAGATGAAGATGGATAAAAAGGTCATGATGAGCTAAGGGATGATAAAAAAGTTGATTCATCAATCAATGTCCAGTGGGATGTTGCTCCTAGGATAATTGATGATGATGATGGAGAATATATATTTGAAGAAATATTTATTGCTCAAACCAAAATTAAAGGTATTCCTTCCACTTATGAAAACAAAACTACTCCTTCCTCTTCCAAAAAAATTGTTTCTTCAAATAAAGTAAATTCTTCTCAGAATAAACCAACTTTTGTTTCGTATTCTCTATATTATGATATTGTAGAAGATATGAAAAAGAATAGAGATAATATTTCTCTTTATTAATTAACCAAAATAACACAACATAAAAATAAGTTGATTCATACCTTGCAATCAAATTTTTAAAAAGAGAAATCTACTCAAAAAATTTCATCTAATGTGAATGATGCTTTAATTGGAAATAGATCTAGTTCACATACTCATGTTTTTCTCCTAACCTTTGATATTTTTAACATGAATGTGCATAATTGTTTAGTATATTCATGGGATTCATCTAATTTCATGCCTTATTCAGTGTGCAAGAAGTTAAACAAAGATTCTAAGAAGTCTTCTATTCATATTGTACAATTGGACAGGTCAAATGTTAAAGTTATAGGAGAATTAAAAAAATGTTTTTATTAGGTTGTCTTCGAATCTAAATTTTCATCAAAAAATTGGCATCGTAATAGTTGGCATTCCTGAAGCATAAAATTTAGTTTTAAGTAGGGATTGGTCAGAAAAATTACATGGGCAGTTTTTAACTAATTGGTCACATATTTTCTTACCTTTCAACAGTTGACCAAATTAAATAAAGGTAAAATGAGAAAATCACATGAAATATACTATCACAAATTTGAATGATCCCAATGAACCCATTTGATTTATAGAATCTACATTGGGAAATTTTTTCATTGACTCATTCTTCGGTAATGTCCCTACAAAAATTTCACCTTTTCTTGAATCAGATTTTGATTCTAAAATTCTACATTTCACCCAAGTTCTTAAAACTCATTGTTTAAAAATGGAAATTGTTGATTTGGTTAAAAAAAAGGAATGTTGGAATTTTTATTTTGATGGTTATAAATCAAATGAAGGTGCATATGATGGATGAATTCTCAAGGATCCTTTGGGGAATAAATCTTTGATGCCATGTACACTAGAATTCAATTGCACCAATAATGTTGCAAAATATAAGGCTCTTATTCAAGGCCTGAGAAAATAAATAGATCTCAAAAATTAAAGCAATAAGTGTAGTCGATGATTCATAAATCATAACCAAATAGGTAAAGAAAATGAAACATCCTATTTCTAATTTCCTTAAAAACTACCAACACAAGTTAATGAATTTGATTGACGATTTTTAAGCTTTTGATATTGTATTTGTGCCTTGGACACTAAAGGTTGAAGAAGATATTCTTGCTAATGTAGCTTCCCGATTAACATTCCATTAGTGCCAGAAAATGTTACCTTCAAATATTTTTTCATTGATGAAGATCAATACAATCAATAAATAAATGAGGTTTCTCTAGGTAATGTGTCATATGAAGAAAATGGAATTCCAAAAAAGTAGTAAATTTAGAAAAAAATTATGATTTTCAAGATAAATTCAAAATTTAAAAAAAAAATGTAAAACTAATAGTTACTCAATGCAATATGAAGTAATAAATTTAGGAACTGAACAAAACCCCAAAAAATTCAATCTAAGAATAAATTTCTCCCCTTTAAAGCGTAGTTCTTTCATAAAAAATTTCAAGGAATATAAGTACATATTTTCATGGAATTATGATGATCTCAAAGTATATGACACTAAAACCATCCAACATTTCATTCCCACTAGAAATTATGCTAATCTTGTACAACAAAAACTCAAGAAAAATCACCTTAATATTGAACCTCAAATAAATAAAAAATACAAATTGTTACAAGATAAAATTATCTTTCTAGTTAGGCATTCACTATGGATTTCTAATTTAATTCAAGCTAGAAATAAAAATGAACTACAATTAAAAGACCCTCTAGCAGAGTTTTTTGCAGACGCCCCTATAAAAATAGCCCAAAAATCTGTTTATAGAAGATGATACTAGAGGAGGTGAGTGGGCGAAGTTTTTAGTGGATGTTTTACACCAGTGTTTTTATAAGTACATAATGCACTGGTGTGTTTTATACAACATGTGCATCATTTCCCTCAAAACTAGTGCATCGTAGCAAGGTTATTTCAAATAAAAAAATATTATCTGGTGCACTACGAAAATAATGACGCACCGGGGCAAACAGTTTCTCTAAAAAATTATGCATCATTGCAGGATTATTTTTTTAAATTTTATATGCGATGGTACGCTGCATAAATAAGTATACCGGGATGGACGATTTCTCCCAAAAACACTGAATTGTGGATAGGTTTTCAAAATATATATAAATTGGTGTGCTCAATAAATAACGATGCACCGATGCAGCTAATTATTGAACGCACCGTATAGGTGTTAAATACAAAATATTTACCAGCCATAATCTTAATCATACATAGACGTCGACAGAGAGAACAACAGAAGTAGCAAAGGATTTACCTGTACAATTTTTTATGGGATTGAGAGGTGAGGGAGAGGGAGAGGGAGAGGGAATTATGTTTTCATTAAGAGGCAATCCGATTTTATTTTCATTCACCAAGAAATAAATACTGGTGTGTTACATCAATAAACGCACCATAATAACTCTCGGATTGGGTGCCATGAAACAACGGGAGGCCATGTAGCCTATCCAAGCCTCAAGCCATAAATATGGTAGGCCTTTACCCTTCACTTCAATCTTGAATGAAGGGCAACCATTACTTCCCACAAAGGATGGAGGACAACTCCCATGAGTTAGGATTATGGCAGCTATGAGGTTTAATTGCAGAGCTTGGGTGAGGATGAGAATCATGCCAGCCCAAAGGTTAACTCTCATGATCGACACTGGTTGGTATCACTTCTCCCTCATGCTCTTCCACTCTTTTTTCTCTATGAAAGTAACCTACAAGAAGTAGGTCTTCATCACCATTACTCAGATAATTCCCATTCCTCATGGCCTAGCCATGCCGAGGGAGAGGGGGAAGTTGAGGCGCAACCCAGCCTGGTATAGCTATGCCACATGAAAGAGATGGGTGCAACAGCTAGAACGAGCCTTGTCCATAGCCTAGAATCAATGAAAAGAGAGGTCTAGGACACCACCAATGGTGTATGTTGACAAGGGGATTCTAGAAGAACCCATCCATGTTCCTTCGAAATATCTCCTCTTCATTGTTCTAGATGACTTGCAGCTCCTCGATGACCACACAATGAGTATTAGTGCCCAGGCTTCCATGGCATGTGCCACCTGCATCTTCGAGGATTAATTCCCAAGGGATTACTCCACTTGGACTCAAGTGTTCGTACTGACGAAACCAACAACAAAGGCAAGACCACAACAAAGACGATCAAGATGGAGGACATTGGCATTGAGCTGGAGGACAGGGACACCGAGCAAGGGGGACACCTAGTATTGGCACCTCCACCTCTCTCTATAATCCCTGATGTATGACTTTCTCTACCTCCACTCTTCATCCCAGAGCCGCTAGAGGTCATTTTTGAGCTATGGAGCCAAATGGCAAACCAACTCCACTAGGACACCCTCATGAGTCATCGAATTGATATGTTGTATGACACATTCTAGAATGCACCTACTAACCAACGTTTCCTGACCTACGTGAAGCCTTTTGTGCTCCAACCAAGGGATGGCCCTCTCACCAGATCACCAAATGACATACCCCCAGGTGCCAATGGTTAATTTATGGTTCTTTGTTATGGGTTCCTTGCACACTTCTCACCCAGATATTTGTACTGGGAAGACACAATTTTACAATTTTGTTTTATTTTCTAAATTGCTAGATTGTCTTAGGATTATAGAACAATTCTGTAAGAATGTGAATCCTCCACTTTCTCTAGTTTCAATTTGGTAGGGAAGATGCTGGATAACTCTCTAGAAAAAATGTATCACAATTTTCCACCTATTCTGGTTTCCGCTAATTTTGTGGAACAGGTGGCAGACTAATGACATGTGGCATTTTTGTACTATAATAGCACAGTAATAGGAAGTGCCCTTTTTTACTTAAAAAAAAAAAAA
>SNQJ01S0029241.1:29748-49027 GCA_010110895.2 Picea sitchensis
GAGAGAGAGAGAGAGAGAAAATCAAACCGACATATAGTACGTATCAGATAAAAATATAGATTATGAATTTTATTGTGAATAGTTATTGTGTAGAAATTTGACAAACGACAAGTCTCTTACTCTTATCAAGCACATTTTTCCATTTGTTTTCATAATCTCCCCTTCTCTTTTGTTTTCATAATCTCCCCTTCTCTTTTGTCTTCATCCCTTTCATCATCCCAAATCACTACACCTGGTGTGTTGTCGATCTACTTGATGTACTCACTCACATTATAGAAAGAATCACATGATATGTACCCCTCTGCCATATACCCCTCCGGTTTTGACCTTTGTTGAGAAAATCCTTTAAATGTCTTTGTGTAACTCTCTAAGAAGAACATCCAACGACATGAGACCACTCCTAATAATTCAACCTCATCTACTAGGTGAATTAGAAGATGAAATTGCAAGTCCATGAAACTCGTCGACAATTCCTTCTTAAACATACAAACAATTTGAGCTATCTCTTGATGCCTCTTTTGAATGCTAGCCATATGAATCTCCTTTGATGTGATCCAACATAAAAATGCATATAATTTAGATATGGAACATCCTAGGTTATGGGGAAATTCATGGTTCACACACCCATGCACCAACAGAGGATAATGACACTACAAAGTAAACAAATACAAAATTAATTATGTTTTATCCCATAGCATGAATTTATAAAACAAATAATAAAATCATGTTTTTGACATATGTACTCATATAAGGTTCAAATGGTCATGTGATTTGAACCCCAACAAATATTATTCCACAATGAAGTTGCATCGTAGTGAAGACCCATATAAATAAGGCACCTTCACACCTATTATAACTTCCTTTTCCAAAGAAAGATCAACTTTCTTCAATATCCATGGGAAATCATGTTCTTTGAAAGACTAAGAGGGACCAACCTCTCCTCTAATTTCTTTTATTGGCCAATGTTTCTTTTTACTTTTTGAAGAAATAATATCTCTCATAATAGCCAATGTGTCGCTTTATTTTGATGATATGTGCCTCCATAAAGAAGATGAAACATTTTTAAATATATGCATGGGATCTAGTAAGTGGGAAATCTTAATATTCTCCCAATATGGGAGCTCATAAAATACAAATTTGTTTTTCATCCCAATGAGAAATTTCTCAACATAGGTGTTGAAGAAATCTGGATCATTGAACATAGGCTCCCCATTTGAATCAAATATTTATGTAATCTCCTTCTCCTTCTCTCTCTCATATGTTCTAATCCATTCTATTGGTGTCATTATTGTAGGCCTTTGGGCTCTCTTTGGTTTACCATTGAAAGTGGATGTTGCACTTCTATAAGGGTGTTGTTCTAGGAGAAATACCCTGGAGCATTCATACACTGGATTTCATAGGTGGTTGGACCACCTAGCCTTCAGAGAAGGTCCAAAAAATTTACATCCATGATAGCCTTTTGTTACAAGACCTACAAAATTATTAATGTATATAGTAGAGGATGTTAGCATCAAAATATAGAACAATTGTAATGAATTAAATATGCCAAAAAAATATTGTTACGTATATAAACAAATCAATAAACATGTAACTTACCAGAGAAAATTCCTAAGCCTGGATAATCATATGTGGTGTAAGCACATATTCCATACAACGTAAAATTCCTATCTATTGCGATGGGTCTTGATACATTGTATACATGTATCCCTTCCCATAATTCTTTCAATTCATGTACCAATGGTTGTAGGAATACATCCATATTCTTCACTTGTCTTCTACAAGGGACTATAAGATACAACATAAGATGTTCATTCTTCATGGAAAACCATGGGGGGGTATTGCTATTGATCACTACTACAGGTAAAATAGAATAGTTTATGTTTTGGAGGCAATATGGGTAGATTCCATCCATGGATATGTCAATTCGCAGACTACGTACTTCATCCTTAAATTTTTCGGGCCATGTATCCTCTATATGCTTCATGGCTATTGAATATGTTGGGATTCACATAACTCCCAACTCACTTCCATGTGAAGCATGCCATCCCTGCAACATAGCTAATTATTTGCAATGAAAGAGCCTTTGAATCCTTGGGATTATAGGCATGTGCCTCAATATCTTATGAGGAGGACCATATGATTTACCCTTTTTATTTTATTTATGATATCTTTTATGCCCATATTTTGGACATATCTCTTTGTCTTCATATTCTCCTCTATATAGAATACAATCATTCATACATGCATGATATGATATGTACTCGACACCCAATATTTTCAACATTTTCTTTGCCTCTTCATAGCTACTAGGAAAGACATTATCACTGCAAAGAACCTTATCTTTGAATAAGCTATATTTAGTGGGAAATACAAATGTACAATGTTATTTAACATTCATAAAATCGATCATTTTTAATGTTGATTGTGTAACAAGGTTTCTCAAATTATAAGTGACTTAATGATGATCTGTTACCTCAATATTTTTGAGAAACATGTGTTTGACATGCCAAAATTTGCTTTCAAGTTGTACAATAACATCGTTATCCCCAGTTGGGTAGAATTTGACCAGATAGGTCCAAAGAGAGGGATGGTGGAAGCATATTTTAGAATTTTGAATAAGGTATTGGTGATATGAGAATCATTCCCTTGCTCATCTTTCTGGAATGCATCTAACAAGATTGTCCCCATGGCATTTATATCCCGTAAATAATCATCCATACCAACTGTTATCACTGAAATTTCATATGCAAATGGTTACAGGAATCCAACATCTCCAAACACCTATTAGTTCATCCATGGCTCAAAAAATGCATTTCCAAAGGGCCCAAAACTATACAACCAATTATAAAATTAGCATGCGCTCATAATGCAAAGGAAGCATGCACACATGCGCTAGTCCAAAACTCTAGAAAAATGCACATGCACCTGATGCGTGAATGTGGATGCAAAAATCCGTGCACAATTCAGAATGGTGCATTAATGATTCTGGTCGGCCTCCCACCCACTTCTGGTTCAGTTCCCAAGTCGATTTGACCTCCAAATCCAAGATGAATCTGAGTGGGGGGCTAGTCAAAGACCTAGAGGTTCCCTAAAGGGCCCCTTGTTCACACTAAAGACTGGTTGGATAATGCCTCAAAGATTTTCTATAAAAAGAGGCCATGGGTGCACTATATTTCCAAGAATCTATGTGTATTTTTATGCTACCTCTATTCTCTTGCAAGGAACCTCTTTACTCATTAGAGCATATAACCATCATTTCATTGGTCCATTCACATCACCTCATGAGTGAATGAGCTTTGGATTTCTTCACAATTTCCTTTTAGTTTGTTATTTGTAATAAGAGCTCAATCATTGGAGGTTTAAGAGCCCTCCATTGGCAGAAGAGGGGACCCATAAGCCTCCCTTTCTCTTTGGTGTTTGCCCACCAATACAATCTATCCATTGGTGGCATGAATATCGGTCTTTCTTTTGTTCTATTTCCCTTATGCACATTAGTTTAGTTTCTTTAATTGTTATTAGATTAGTTGATTATTTTCTTATTGTTCTTGATGTTTCTAACTCTTGCACTCACTTTTGTCATGTCTAGCTAACCCAACTGGACTTGTAAGTGTCCCACTTTTGCTCATTTGGGTGACGAAAAGGATACAATAGATTGGAGACTCCACTGGGGATAGGTATCAATTTCATCCCCATTTGGGTTGTTTGAGCACTTCTTTTTGGTTTATTTAAGTTGATTGGAGACTCCACTGGGGATAGGTATCAATTTCATCCCCATTTGGGTTGTTTGAGCACTTCTTTTTGGTTTATTTAAGTTGCAGGAACCATAACTGGCCCAAGCCTGCCTGCAAAAAGCTAAATTCGGAGCTGAGCTAAGAGAATTTCATCCAAAATTTTCTTCTCGTCTGTGTAACATAAAGTGCGTGGGTTTTTTAACCCACGAGCGCGTCTTCCGAGCATGTGAACCAAAATCACTGTGTTTCTTAGCGCATTCTGTGCACCTGTGGCAAAAGGTCATTTTTTATTCATGCATTGGCACCACATGTGCCTCTATCTACTCTATGACTCGTGCATATGTCCATAAATTCACACATTGTATGGGTTTTTGTGATCTGTTGAAGTCCCATAGCCTTCTTAAGCTTGATTCTATGCAAATTGTAATATGCACCACACTTATATTTCCTCTCCACACGAAGGATTAGTCAAAACATAGGCACTTAGGGGGTTAAAAACAATATTTATCCTCTTTTTTATTTCATTTGTCCACATGGATGGCTTGATTTGATTAAAGTTAAGTTGGAATCATTTTGTATCACATATAATAACACTTGCATTGGGACCAGAAATTGAACATCAATTATTGAGTATGCTCTTCTCTCGCACCATAAAGCGATCTTGAGAATCAGAAAAACGATTGAGGAGAAATTTCATCTCCCTTAAAAGACAAAATCTTTAGGAGAGGACAACAGCCCCCTCAGGACTCCTCTTGGTTTCTTTTTCAAACACATATTAAATTTGTAAGGGCCCATACATCCCCACATGTTACAAAGATAGGATAGTTTTGAATTTACTTTCTTAGATTACATCAGTAGGGGAGTTTAAGGGTTTTGAAATAGGCCCATACATGCCCACATGTCCACAATCTAGGATAGTTTTTTAATCTTTCTTAGATTAAATCACAATAGGGAGTTAAAGAATTGGTAAGGACCCATATTTCCACATTCTAGTTCTCTAGGGACTTTAAAATTCCGTAAGTTTGTACCAATGGAATTTAGTAAATTAGGTAATCAAGACTTGTAAGGACGACATGAAGTCCACATGCAGCAAGGTGACATCTAACTTATTAAAAATTTGGTACACTTTCACTTGTTCACACACAAAGTCACTACTCACTCACATAGTTTCATCTAGAATCGTGGAGGTTGAAGTAGGTTTCCTCCAATGGGATTCTGAAAATCCCCACCCTTTTCTTGATGAGACTATCCACTCCCACTTAATTTCAACAAGATTGGTTCACACCCCCAATTTCTCGAACAACCACATCTAAAAAAAATTATAAAAAACTCACTAGTTTTCCTCCACAGGAGGTGCCAAAAGAAATTTTTTTAGTCTAGGTAGGATTTCGGGGATAGGCATCCAAATAACTCCCTGCTATCTGGTTCTCACATATTTAAACAGTAGAAGTTTTCAAATAGGGAAATTTAAATCCTCCAAGTCATGTGTTCCTAACACCATAAGGTAGGGAGATACCCATGAAGGGTTGAAGGCTGAGGTTTGGTTGTTCTAAGAATCCCACCTTGAGGCACCCACGTCTTGGATGGGATCTAGCTTGTGACCCATTTTCTGAGGCTGAAAATCTAAATGTCGCACTATGACCGAGGTACCTAGTGACCAAATTTTAGGACATCTACCCAGGTGGCAATTGTGGGTTGCAATTGCACCTTGATCAGATTTTGTGTGACTATTGGGAAATATCGCCATCTCTTTTGAGATATACACCCTCTACCCCTCATTATAAATGGTTATTTCATCCTTCACTAGTTCCTCTTCCAGTGGATTCAGACCCCACTGTTGAGTGCTATTGGAAGGTCCAATGCTATTTGAGAGTAAGGATGTTACGTATTTTTAGGACACAAACATTTTCTTTCTTTTTTCTCCCATGCGGACAAAATCCCCCTATCCACATATATGTTTCTTTGTCAATTGATTTATGTATGATGCTCTTGTGATTACAAAAAGATTGTGAAATATATTGTGAAGGTCCAAGTAATACAAAGTATCTTGTTCATTTATTACTCTCATCACCAGTTGCACACATTCATTTTCCTAGTCGGATATCATAGGGGACCCACAAAACCCTCGTCGTTCCAGATGCTTGCAAAACATCCCTCCCATTCGAGGAGTTCCTAGTCTTGCCAACTCATCGACTCAACCCTCTCACACCCCTGTGAGTGCTACTATATTGGGATCACCTTTGCTTGGTTCCACTTTACTTGGGTCCACTTCCCAAGGTCAACCATCCACTAGCTTTCCTTTATAAGGAAACGGGGGGCACACTTCTTCCCAAGGAGGAAGTACCACCCCACCTAACCCCCCTCACAGGTCAGGTACACAAAACACTCACACCATGGATGGAACTAATCCTCCATCACCACCCCAGATGCCATACTTGGCTTCCCTCAACATACCGGATCTGACTAAGCTCACCAATGATCCTATATTGCATGACCCCACATGGCCTACAATGCCTACCAAACTACCTTCAGACATCCCCAAGTTTGAAGGAAAAGTGAGAGACAACCCAACCAACCCTATCATGACCTTCCACTTATGGTGCTCTTCAAACAACATCATGGACAACTTCATTTGATTGAAGTTATTCCAACGCATGCTCACTAGCCCATCAGCCAAGTGGTATGTAGAAGAAAAATATGGGTCCCATGTGACTTTTGAATCTTTGGCCAAAGCATTTTGACCTTATTTCAACTACCAATCTGTCATGACAATGGTATCAAACTTCTCTTAGAGTTTAAAAAAACCTCCACCACACATATCGTTGACCACATTCATGAATGGCATCGGCGACGTAGTCTATGCAAAGCTAAAGCCACCAAGCAACAATGTCTCAATTGGTTTCTCAAATCACTTGTTTCCCTCCTTGCCAAGGATGTGGCTTCCACCTTCCCCCAGTCTAAAGAAGAAGCCATTGACAAGGCTCAACATTTCAAACTCATTTATTCACAGTCGAGATACTTATATATGGTACTACTTGAGGCCCTGAGACCCATGCCATTCGGCCAGGAAAAACATGGGATGTCTCACTCCACGGATGGATTGATTGGTACCACAACACACCACAATCCACACCCCCAACAACAACCTATGTATGGACCACTACAATATCTGTCGATATATGGAGGACCCCCTTATTATCCTCCTCCCCCTTATCAACAACCATACCCTGTTGCCCTTCCTTCACCCATATGTGGACCCCCACCGACACCCACAATGCGCCCAGTTGTCCAACCAAGTTCTAGTACCCCCTCTACCTCAGCTTACACCCTAAGCACTAGTGAAATCGCTACACCTTCCTATATACCATATGGATAATTACCACAAAATAATCCATACTTTCCATTTCCTAGCCCTCCACGGCCCATGGCTCCACCACTAGGACACCCACATGCTGGGGTTAATTTTGTTCATCCTTCTCCCATTCAACAATATCAAAATTTTGAACACCTGAATACTGAAAATCTTACCCATCATTCGAATAATGCGAAAAAGTAAGGAAAAAAATGAAACAATAATACCCCAGGACCAAGAGGGAATCACCCCCAACATAACCAACCTACCAGGGGAAACCAAAATCAGGGGAACCAGAACCCCCAGGGGGGAAATAATAACAAGTGCCAAGGGAATAATAACAACAATCTTTGGACAAACTTCCCTTTTTCCCTTTGCAGTGAGTATGGCCATTATACTCACCATTTACCTCAAATCGCTGACCTTAAATGGATCAAAGAATATGGAAATGGACCATGCCCCCCAGAACCACCTGCCCCTTAGCAGGCCCCACAATAATATGTGCAGCAAACACCCCCAGTCGTGCTGCAAAACCCCATTCCACACCAAGGGGTGATGAACACCCAACAGGAGATGTATCCTACCCCACCACAGATAGGATAGTATCCAAACCCGGGCACTCTTACAGATCGCACTATCCTCCTCACTAGAGAGGAACAAGTTCTTCTACAAATGTGCAGTCGACAATACAACGACCCCTCGACTATTCTCCCACAACCTAGGAAGAAACCGCAGTCACAATTGGAGCACCTTTGATGATTCCATGCCCTAATACTAAAACAACCCTTCGTATTCCTCACATGCCATTATGATGGAATGTCAACAACCCTTAGGCTAGGGTGGAACACAATTATAGTTTGGTCGATGACTTGGCACAATATCCTGTTGCCATGTCAGTTTTAGAAGTCCTTCAAACCTGTCCTACTCAACAGAAATCATTACTTTTTTCCCTAGGTGTAGTCGACCCTACTGACACTTAGATCATCACCTTTGATCTTGATAGTGGGGAACCCCGTCTCCCCACTCTGGTAGCTTTCCAAATATCGGTTAAAATATGGAACATCATAGTTCATCGCTGCATCATTGATGAATATGCATCCACATGCATCATGTCCAAAACCATAAGGCGGAAACTTGGCTCCCCCATTCTTATACCATCCACCATCACTCTAAGAGCTTATGATGGATGACCATCCTCTCCCGAAGGGATTTTTCAAAACTTCCCCATTGAACTCGGGGGAAAGACTATCCTCATTGACATTGAATTTATCGACGCTCTTCTCGATTACAACATCTTGTTCGGACATGGATACATGTACACTATGAAGGCTGTGGCCTCTTCTTTGTTTCGCACAATGATGTTCCCCAACAATGGGAAGATCGTCACCATCAACCAAGTGTCAAATTATGAGCCCAACCCTTCCTCCAACATCGATAACATCTTACCCTTTGTCCACACTAATCCCGATGCCTACCCACTCATTGATATGGGTCCTGGAATTTTCAAAGACCCATCCTTGCTAGGGACATACCATGGATCATCACCTCTCATACATCCCTCAACACAAGTCTGTATCATCTCATCTAAAGGAACAAAAATTGGAGATACCTTCCCTCCCACGGAGGCTTCCTTACTATCTGATGTCCCATTAGTTGCAGAGCTCCTCCCTCAGGAGTCCCCTGAGAATTATTCAACTACACCTATTCCCTATTTAAACCTCCCCTGAGGACACATTTCGGTTTGGGAGACAGTCCCCCAAGCCATTACTCAAATACCCTTCTTTTACCCCCCACCGAGCGTACAAGATTTCCAGGTAGCCCCAACGCTTACCCTTCCCAATATGGTGCTGGAAATTCTAGTATGGTATCTGCATCCACTTGAGATGGTCCCTCAACTATCCCTTCCTCCCCAAACCGAAGGCATGCCGATGCAGATACCAGTCCTCACTCCCACCGCACCACCCTCACCCCCACTCGCAAGCACCACCGCTACTGCTGAGGGAAGAAGGAAGAAGAGAGTTCCCATCGCTCCACTACCTCCCCGAGTTCAACTCCCTTACACCTTATGTGAAAGAAAAGGACACCCCACTCACAAATGACCTTATCTTCTCGAGCTACACAATTTTATCCAGCTTCCTCAAGCACCCCTTTTTCTTGCAACTCCACCAAGTACATCCCTCGCTACTACGGAGTCATCAACCACACGCAAACAAAAGATACGAACCAATTTCGCCTGTTCCTTATGCACAGAATATGGGCATTACACTCATCCTTTCCCATCTAACCCATACGTCCACCACACATTAGCCGCAGAATTCCACACATATCTGCATGAGCTTCCTCTGGCACTCCATTCAAATTATCCCATGAATGTAATGCATTATATTTCTTTATCAGTCCTCAAGCGAAGGGGAGGTCCATGTCCTCCCACCAAACTACTGCCTGATGGCCCATAGTGTTGGTTCCCCTAGGATGGAATTATGGGTCCACCATCCATATCTAATATCTTTTCCCCACTTTCATTTTTTGGTACAGGAGCCCATAAGCTCCATTTTCCGAACCATTTTTGGCCACTTACATAGTCATTTTCCTCGAGTGATCAATTGCACTTTTCCCCAGTGGAGCATCTTTCCATGACACACTCGGGTATTCCTACTCATGTTCAAAATTATTGAATAATTGTTATTTGTTCTTTATATTCAGATATTGTTCACGTCGGATATTCGGTTTTTATGTGTGCAGGTACTTGGTCATCATGCATCAATACAACCCTTTCAGGTATATCATCAACACTGGCATGTAATCATTCCCTATGAATATCAATTGCATCTCTAAGTCACACCCTCCGACATTTACCTCTAGGATCCCCCCCATCTGGCTCTGTAGTACTCACACCTCTGTTGCATTTCAGTACTGTCAACCGATAGCACTCTCTCCTACAAGATTTTTCCCAATTGTAGTCTCGTTTTTCACTTTGACACTCATGATGTTTTCATACCCTAAGGCTGGGAGTCCCAGTAGTCTTATGGATATTTAGCCACATACTCCTTATCCGCATTTTTTCTCTCTTTCCCAATGGACTCCCAAGATACGTCATCATGGTTTCACTTTGAATGCACCACCGTAGTATCATGAAACTTCCATTTCCTCCACAATCAGTATTCCCATATGCAACTTCCACTCCATTCATTTACCTCATACAAAAGCTCACCTATGGGGCCCCCACCCTCCACTGGTTTTCCACACACCTTGTGCCCTTGCAGGCCAAGCCATCTCGCACTGGGGCACCCGTTTCTGTATCTGTGCACTTATCCCAAATTATTCTTTATTCATTTGGTAATTGTAAAAATCCTTTGTTTCCTGCATTTACATAGCTTTCTGTTGTCGCCTTTAGCGACCTTCCTTTTCCGACAAAGAAACCCCTATCTCTCTTGGTTGGGGCATTTTTCACCTTGTACCCTTGTTGACATCATCCATAAACCCCAAGTATCTTACAGTGCATATACCTTTGATCTCTGCATTTTTCCATCTTGCCACACCTCTGGCACAATTTACACAAGCCTAGTCGTCCCCCTAACGCTAGATTTAGTTTCACAGGTTGTTGCCACTCATCTTTTATGTATATCCCCAACCAAGGGTAGTCTTGAGTCTCACCACTTCTTGACTTCGTCCATGTTCCTCATAATTTCTTGATCTTCTCCAGTAGATTTCATGAAGCCCTTCGCTTCTTGGTGTCGTGTCTCCCTTTATGTCGACATTAGCACAATTCCTAGAAGGGATATAGTATCTTGACTCTCATTACCTCCACAATGAGGAGTCTCGGATGACACAGAGATAATCATCATTTCTCTCTATTTTCATTGACCCCCACGACATTCGACTTCAACACTTTCTCATGTTGCAGTGGGTCTTACTTTGCGACTATTGCAGTTTTTTTTATATTTTCCGAAGACCTATGAAAATTGTTAGACCATCAATGCCTGTGACTCCTCGACACTTCTCATAAGTATCATTGCCTATTTTCAGAGTTTCTTCATCATCAGAATTGTCCTACAGGTTCCCCTCTCCCTCCAATGGGTCTCTCTTGCAACTCCCCTCAACACTCTTTCTTACAAAAAGTACTCTCAGTAAAAGAAACATTGATATATTTCAGCTATACGTATACTCCTAACCTCATACATTAGGGGGCATTTGTTATCACTAAAATTTAATATGCAAATGGTTACAGGAATTCAGCATCTCCAAACACCTATTAGTTCATCCATGGCTCAAAAAATGCATTTCCAAGGGCCCCAAAACTATACAACCAATTATAAAATTAGCATGCGCTCAGAATGCAAAGGAAGCGCGTGCACATGCGCCAGTCGAAAACTCTGGAAAAGTGAACATGCACCCAATGCGTGAATGTGGACGCAAAAATCTATGCACAATTCATAATGGTGCATTAATGATTCTGGTCAGCCTCCCACCCACTTTTGGTTCAGCTCCCAAGTCGTTTTGACCCCCAAATCCGAGTTGAATCTGAGTGGGGGGCTGGTAAAAGACCTAGAGGTTCCCTAAAGGGCCCCTTGTTCACACTAAAGACTGGTTGGATAATGCCTCAAAGATTTTCTATAAAAAGAGGCCATGGGTGCACTATATTTCCAAGAATCTATGTGTATTGTTATGCTTCCTCTATTCTCTTGCAAGGAACCTCTTTCCTCATTGGAGCATATAAGCATCATTTCATTGGGCCATTCACATCACCTCTTGAGTGAATGAGCTTTGGATTTCTTCATAATTTCCTTTTAGTTTTTTATTTGTAAGAAGAGCTCAATCATTGGAGGTTTAATATCCCTCCCTTGGAGGAAGAGGGGACCCATAAGCCTCCCTTTCTCTTTGGTGTTTGCCCACTAATACAATCTATCCATTGGTGGCATGAATATCGGTCTTTCTTTTGTTCTATTTCCCTTATGCACATTAGTTTAGTTTCTTTAATTGTTATTATATTAGTTGTTTATTTGATTATTGTTCTTGATGTTTCTAACTATTGTACTCACTTTTGTCCTATATAGCTAACCCAACTAGACTTGTAAGTGTCCCTCTTTTCCTGATTTAGATGATGAAAAGGATACAACACCAACCTCTATTTCATTGACTCCATTGCCAACTTTTGAAGAACTATTGTTGTTGTAGTCATTCCAAATTGGTGAATCTGGATGTAGTGGGAATTTAATAGGTGGTTGATTCAACCATTCTTGATATGCTTCCTCTTCGAGATGTGTTCTTATTGCTGCCTTCTCTCGATTTGACATTGTAG
The DNA here is from genome assembly GCA_010110895.2 of Picea sitchensis. NCBI lineage: Eukaryota > Viridiplantae > Streptophyta > Pinopsida > Pinales > Pinaceae > Picea > Picea sitchensis. The sequence continues at coordinate 42,131 of SNQJ01S0029241.1, forward strand.
TGGGGTGAAACAGAAGATGATAGGTAGGTTGCTCATCATCACTAGAATCCTAATTTCAAAAATATTGAATATTAGTACATCTATGGTATTATTAAGCACAATGAAATTGGTTTGTTCAAATCACATTACACGAAACAATTATTACCATCATTGACCCAAGATTGTGGTTGGAAGATGGCATGTTACTATTGGCAGCGTAAAGTGGTTGTCCATTTTTATCTACCAACTTCTTGTGGTATGTTTCTCTTGATAAGAGCTTCCGATGTTTTTGAATTGGTATTAGAATATTATCTGCATCTGAACTTGATTCTAAATCATGATCTTGCAAACTTGGATACATTTTTATTCAGATTCGCATGGATAAAAAAAAAAATTCAATTAGATAATCGAAATATAAATAAAATACGAACTTACTTGAGATGTAAAGGGATAACTCCATGATGGAATTTGAGCAATATGGAATGGGCTGAAATTTGAAGAATTGGTCATTTGATAGTGTAAGCTTCTCTCCCTGCATTTGAGCAAAATCAACAAGAAATCATTTTTAAGAATAAGGTGAATTTAAGCGCAAAATGTATACTATGATGTACTGAAAGTCATGTGGATGCATAATGAAAATTAATTTAGGATGAATATATTATTTTGTGTGCAAATAAAAATTCAGATAACTTTGAAAACATAATAGTGTGTTACCGTAACAAACATGCATCGGTGTGTCTATAACATTGTAAAACATCGAGGGTTTATATATGCATCGCACTGGTCCCATGAATTCAAATAATAATAATAATAAATTATCCAATATCGATGCTCCAAAACTTTAAAACACATCAGTGCATCACATACATATCATCATTGATGTGTTAAAGTAATAAACGCATAGAAGATTCGAAAAAAAATTAAAATAAAAAAGTGCGAATTGTTTTTTTTACAATGGAAAAATGAGTGGGAATTTAAAATCTAATTTCATAAAGTCATTTAAATAGTAAAAACCTATTCATTGTTTCATTATTTTACCAAAAATTACACTGGAAAGATTTGCAAGAGATCCATACTGGGGAGCAGAGTGGAGCAACATAATACTTTAGAACAACAGGATTTATTCAGAAGATATGAATTTGAAGGTAAATAAGGTGATTCATTTAAAAACAAAATCACAAATTCTTTCATGGGTATTAAGTTGTTCAGTATTTTATTATTTTGCCAAAATTTATAGGGTATAGATTTGCAAGAGAGACATACAGAGGAGCATTGTGGAGAAGTAGATCAATACTTTTGAAAGCAGAGTTATTTAGAAGATAAGAATTGGAAGGGTATGGTAATTCATTCAAATCCCTTTTTGAGCAACAAAATTATTCATAAAATCAGAAATCGAAGGGTTTTGTGATTCATAAAAAAAATAAAAAATAAAATCACACTTACCTTAAAACCTTGCTTCTTCTTGTTTGTGTGACTGCAAAACTTCAACTTAGGTTTTAACTCCCTCTATAACTTCATAATTATAGATTTTCATTTTAGTTTTTTAGGTTTAATGGGTTTATGTTTCCATATAAAATGTGTTTTACATGTGATGCATTGGATCCAAACCCTCTCGACCCTGTCACATTTAAAAAAAAAAAAATTGGGTAATTTGTGTGTCTTATGTAATATAATGCACTGGTGCGTTTAAAGATACAAACTCACCAACTATGCCGCAAATAATTAAAAAAAATTGTTCATGGATGTGTAAATTTATTTGTTTATGGTATATTTTTATTTTTGTTTTTTTCAATTGGAGCGGTGATTTTAACAATACTTATCACACCGTTGTAATTTAATGTTTTTAAAAATCTTTTTTATCGATGCATTTTTTAAATTAAATGCATCAGTGTTAACGATATATTGTGTATCACTCTAATTTATTGTTCTTATAAATATTTTTTATAGCCGTGTGTTTGATAACATGTAACACACCAGTGCTTTAATATTTTTTTTTTTTGGAAAAACATTAACATGTAACACACCGATTACTTTCAACATTTTTGTTTGTTAATTTGTGGACCTGCGATTAACACAATGGCTTGAGAAACCTTTGACCTTCCGAGGGGCATCTAATGATCAAAATCACCCAGGGATACATGCATTTGAGAACCACCAACCCTTAACATGGATTTGGATTTTTTATTGAGTTTGAGCCATTGAAGAGCGGGGATCGCACCCGGCCTGAGCCACACCAACCCTTAACATGGTTGGATTTTTTGTCCCCGCAGGTTTCGAACCGGTGACTTTAACATCACGGAGTGGCTTAACAACACACTCCATCACCGACTGTCCTACACCTCGGGGACACCAGTGCTTTAATATTAATACAATGCACCGAGATACCTTTTTTTGGTGAAAATTATGTGATTTTTTTATAAAATATATTTAATATATTTTGTATTGAATGGTACAGGTTGTATATTGACAAAACAATATATATGAGAATAGTTCAAGTAACACAAATTATGATGGATACAAAGATAGTGCATCCAGGAAGGAAAAAAAAAGCAAGTTCTTTGTAAATTCTATACAAAATGAATATGTTAAAAAGGATATTTCTTTGTAAATTCTATAAAAAATTAATATGTTTGAACTATATGTAAGTTTAACTAATATGTATTGGTTAGTGTGTGTCCTACAGAGCCATAAAATGAGGAATCTTGATAATATTATTTGTGATCTAAGTGCAAAAGAGCATAAAATCTTGATGGAAAATTTGCAAAAGGATGAACCAGGTGAATGAAAAAATTATGTTCAATATGATATTTTTTTTTAATTTTCATTAATGTTTTACTTAAAAATATTAGATAACATGTTCAAAACAATCTATTAATTCACATATATTTATTGTTCTACAACTAGGACCAACAACGAAGGAACGAAATGTCATCCTAAGAAAATAAAAATGATAGAAGATGTAAATGATGATGAATTGGTCCCTCGCTCATCTGGAGTGGTGTTGGAAGTTAATGAAAGGGTGCAAAACTTTTACAAAACTATTAGGGATATAGTGGAGCAAACATATAGATGTACTTTCCACTTACAATACATAAATCAATACAATGATTCAAAGAAGCAGGTTATATATAAACTACAGGAAGCATTTCCAGAGCAATGGTCAATGAGACATGGCATACGTGCAATAGAAAAAACATACAGCAACAAAAAAGAATCATTCAAAAAGTAATATTCCTAAAAATGTTTTTTTCTAGAATATGTATATATTACTACAAATCATTCGTAATTTATCAATATCAATCTTTTTATATTTAGTTTTCATATATCAATATAAAAATATTAATTGTCATGTTACTTTTTCCAGGAAGATTATGAAAATCCCAAAGGATCAATGAGATGATATCTAAAATATGCCAGTAGGAATGTCAAAAAGAGTGTACAATGAGATGGTAAAAAATATGGACAAAATTGCATTGCAAGAGGAGCCATCTCAACAAAAACATGCTTCAAATGTATGAAATCATTGAATTTTTCTATTAGGTACATATAAGTAAATAATTTAGCATTAATTATTAATTTTCAATTATTTTCTTGTAGAAAAGAAAACAAAATGGAACTCATTCAACACATAAAACGAGATGAAAAGGAAGAAAAGGGTTGATAGCAAAGTATGTGATTAATTGTTATTTCCCTATAACATTAACTTAAGATTTCATTTTTGTATATTTTAAGTTTTCTTACAACAACCATCCTTGAATGTCTTCAAATAGGTGCTAACATACAGAGAAGAGCCATTGCAAGAATTGATTGACATTGGGGTAAGTAAGGGTTGTGAGTATATGTTGGCATATCAAAATTTAATTGTGTAATTTGTAAGTATCTATCTTGTTTTGGTTCTCTCATTTTATAATTAATGGAACAAAAAAAATATTTTATATTAAATCTATAATGTATTATGGGGTATATTAAAACTGCAGGAAACAAAGTATGGAAATGTTCCAACAGAAGAGTGTTTGACAGAAGGCATGAGATTTGGTTTTGAAAAAATGTGTATCAATCAGGATTCCATTCTTTCTATGGTATGTCACTTTTCAATTTACATTCATGTATATTATTTATTTCAATTTTTATTATTCTCACCAATGTAGATACACACATTACACTTCTTTTTATTTTTGTAGATGGAATCATTTGAAGAAGAGGATAACAATCGAGCCAATCAACAAAATATTCGACCAAATAACCCAAGTCATGGAAGTAGATCGAGTATGTATGAGAATAGTTCCATCGAAGAATGATGATCAATATATTTGGATATCAATGCAAGTTGTAGTATTTTTTGAAATAATTGTCTGTGAAAATCAGACATTTTGTTTAATGCAATGGGCATAGTATTGTCCCAAGTGAAAGATAAGGGGTTACCAAGAAGGGTCCCATTTTGTATGACAAAGAGCCTCTTATTCATATATAATAAAATATGTTTTGTTTTATTCTTTTTATGTTGTCAAATGTTCCTATGAAATGTTACATCATTGAATAAATATATGGATGATTAAATATTATAACGAAGAGATGTGAACATTGATGATATGATATGATAATCCAAACATCATAACCAAATGCACTAATAAAAATTTAATTTATATGAATATTATTATAAGATATATATCATTTTTTTGATAAAAAATGGAATTAAAAGATAACAATAATTGTGCACCATCATAGGTTGATGCTTCTGAAAAGAGATAATGGAAATCAGTGCATTCAATGATAAAAAGCACCAGTGCCTTTAATTATAAAACTCTCTAGTGTTGTAACATAATACACATCGGTGCTGACATAAATTGAAAAAACACTGATATTAATAATATTTTAACCAAAAATTATAATAATAATACGTCTTATCGGTGTGTTCCATTTATAAGCACACCAGTGCTTCTCTTTCATGAGTCTGCATCGAAGCCTTCTCGACATCATGCATTGGTCTTGTTTTTTTTTTAACGCATCGATGCATGTTATCATTGATTTACCCAATGATTTATTCATTTTAAGGCACTGGTGCATTTATGTTTATAAGAGCATCGATGCCCCATATTTCTTGGATATCCCTGATGATTTGGTTGACATGTGAACACTGGGTCTTTAATTTCAAGAATGCATCGACACTCGATATCACATATTCGACCGGTATGTTATTTTTATTAAAGCACCAAGCTGTAGTTTGTATAAATGCACCAGGGCTTCAATATTTTAGGACTCGACCGATGCCTATTGTAAAATGTAAGAACCAGTGTGTTAATTTTTTAAGCGCACCGATGTGTATGTTCTATGAAGCGCACCACATTGAAAAACATCTGTTGCAACCTCCATCCACCCAGATGTTTTTAGTTATAATGAAGTTCTGCTGTAATATCCACAAAACCATATGCTACCAAAAATAGATGTTTTTGTGGAGGTTTTTTTGACATTTTTTGTCAAATTTTTAACACTAAAATCCTCCTCTATAACCTCCACTAGAGGGTATTTTCCTTGTAGTGATGGGGACATTAGAATTTGTATTGATTTCTATAATTTAAATAAATCTTTAGAAAAATATAACTACCTTGTTCCACCGATCGAACAAATTTTAGAAAAACTAGTTAGGGTTGAAATGGTTTCCCTGTTAGATGCTTTCCTTGGTTATCATTAGGTCTCGGTGTCACAACCAGATCATATCAAAACTACCTTTAGAATTAAATGGGGAAACTATGCATACCAGAAGATGCCTTTCGGTTTAATTAGTGTTAGGGCCATATTTCAAAGAGACATGGAAATCGGTTTATGTTAGGGACCTAACCCTCATGTAGGTAGAACAATATGTTTGGATGTAATAAAGGTCAATATTAATAAGGCCTTGCAATAAAGTAGAATAAGTCAAATGCAAGAAGACCTAATAGAACCTTTCACTTCTAGAAGGATCTTCCTCTAGATGGTTCTTTTGATAGACATATTTAGTATAAAAAGGAGTCAAGGGTATGAAAACCCTAGCTTAGGTATTATTGTAATAGAGTTCTTCTCGACTGGAGGTTGTCCCCTTGAAGAGGCCCATGAACATTGCTTTCAATAATCTAAGTGCTCTTTCTGGTGTTATTTTGTTATCTTTTTAGTATTATTGTGGTGTTATTCTGGTTATATTGTTGTTCATATGCCATTTCTAGTATTTTATTTATGTTTTGCATAATTTTTATATCTGGAATACTACAAGTGGTATCAGAGCACTTTCCTTGGAATAAAATTGTGGGTTAAATTTTATTCAGGGTAGAGACATATTCTGGCATATTTAAGCCACAGAGATCTGTTGGTACGCGCATAAACCCGTGGTTGAGGGATTCATACATGTAGGAAATACAAGTGGTTCTTAAGCGCACATCTGTTGGTCACCCTTGTAACCCTTGTTGGTACCCCTTTGAGTGGTAGTGCATCAGACAACACCTGTGTATTGATCGACCTAGATTTCCTGAAACCCTCTTTAGATAAACCGATCGGCCTCCTGACTACTATGGTGCCATCGAGAACAACACTCGGGAAGATACTCTCTAGTACCTGGGTAGTCGGGTAGTATAGCTAAGGGCACGGTCTAGCCTCCTTAATTAGTGCCTTGAGATATTGGGTCAAGTACTACCGTTGGCCCTTGCATGTATATCAGACAATTATAGCACAGGGTAAACCCTTGTCTATAGAACTCTTGAATACCTAACCCTTGGGGATGGAAACAAAAAATAAACCATACAAGATCTATTTCTACACAACTATGTTCAGGTTGCCAAATCACTACACATTTCTTCCTGGTTAATCATTTGGGCATTTCATCATTGCAGTATTCTTCAGACCAGAGTCTAACTCTGTAGGTGTAAAAATCTCTCTCTCTCTCTCTCTCTC
>SNQJ01S0029241.1:49093-60255 GCA_010110895.2 Picea sitchensis
ATTTGAGACCTATTCCATTGGATTTCTCTCTTCTCCCTTATCACATTCATACATATCATTTTTCAGCAAAACAATTTTGACCCCACCCGCCCTCTCTCGATTCCCTAGTCATCATGGCCCATACCCATAGCCAAGATTTGGAAGTTCCCTTCAATACCTTACAATCTAATTTCATAGAGACCCAACAAGAAGTGAAACAACTCAGTGCCAATGTTTCCACCCTCAATACAAACATGCAATCCTCCATTGTCACCTCAATCGAGGAACTCAAACAAGACATGACTACCCAGCTTGAATATGTCATTTCAATGATCTGCACCAAGATGCATATCCCTGCAGATAACCCTTTATCTGACCCACCTCCACATACTGAAGTTGAAACTTCCTCTCATTCCCATATTTTTCTACACCATCACTTTCAGCGTGACCTATGCCTTCTGCGGGTGGATGTGACCAAATTTGATGGCTCGTATCCCACTGGTTGGGTAAACCAAAAGGAGCATTATTTCTCTTTATAGGACATTACAGATGACTTGGCCAAACTCTGGTATTTTGTTCTCCATCTAGATCAAGAACGTTGGCAATGGTGGAAATGGAGAAAAACTTCTCATCAAGGGTATATTGCTTGGACACACTTTGTAGTGGAGCTTTATGAACTCATTGACACTAACACCAACCATTTAGTCCATTTGACAAAGTTGAAACAATATAAAACAGTGGAAGACTTTATAGCTTCTTTTGAGCACCTGGATTTTCAGACAGAGGGCATGTCTGGTTCCTTTTTTCAAGAATGTTTTATCAGTGGCCTCAAGGATGAGATTCATTCCCATGTCCTCATGGCTTGGCCTTAGAGTTGGGTGGAGGCTACGAAAAGAGATAAAGAATCACAATAGGTTGTATCTTCTCAAAACAGGAAACCCCGCTTTATTCCTCTCACTACACTAGTCAATCCCACTACCTCCTCTGCTCCACTAAAGATCAAAAAATTGACCAGGGCTCAAATGGTTGAACGCTAATTCAAAGGACTTTGTTATAATTATGATGGAAAATATTTTCCGGGCCACAAGTGTAAGGAACAAAATCTTTGTATGGCCATATCGGAGGATATTTCGGAAGAGGATGTTGAAACTCCCCTTGTGTCTGAGTCACCTAAAACCATTGACATAACCCCTCCCTCGGACCCTTCCAAAGTAGAACTGGTCATTTCCCTAAATTCTCTTACTGGATTCTCTTCTCCCCAAACCCTCAAGATAATCAGTTACAACAAGCATAGGAAGGTCATCATTCTGGTTGATAGTGGAAGCACCGATAATTTTATCCATCACCGCATTTACCAAGAAACTCATTGCTATATCCATGTAGTCAATAACTTCCAAATCATGATTGCCAATGGAGGCTCCATGAAATGTGGAGGGCATTGTGAAAATGTGCGTCTCCAAATTGGTGACTACCACCTGAAATCTCATATATTTTTTATCGACATGGACGGTTGTGACATTGTGTTGGGTGCAGACTGACTAAGGGCTTTGGGTCCCATTCTCATGGATTTTAAGGAATTAACCATGCAATTTGACCAAGAGGTCCAACACTATAATTTCCAAGGCATCACCACTGGTTCACCTGAGATCGTGAGTTCCCATCACATGGAAACACTGCTCAAAAAAGGTCATTCTGGCGTTATTTCCCAACTCCATGTCATACAAGAAACTAAGACACCCTCGATGCCACAAAACCTCCAATCCATCCTCTCTAAAAATCAAGTGGTCTTTTCCACTCCCTAGGGACTCCCTCCTTCCTGTGGTGTTCATGATCATTCCATTCCCCTTGTACCAGGAAGACTTCCTCCCAATATCCGTCCCTATCATCACCCCTTTTCCCAAAAAAATGAAATTGAGAAAATGGTTCAAGAACTCCTTAACACAGGCGTTATCCGCCCTAGTATGAGCCCCTACTCTTCTCCAATGGTCATGGTCCTGAAGAAAGAAGGTTCTTGGTGAATGTGTCATGACTTTCATGCCCTCAACAAACTCACCATTAAAGACAAATTCCCCATTCATGTCATTGATGACCTTTTGGATGAATTGAGTGGCACCCAGTTCTTTACTAAACTTGATCATCGTTTTGGCTACCACCAGATATGTATGAAAGAGTCAGATATTCCTAAGACTATATTTAGAAATTATGAGGTCCACTACGAGTTTTTGGTCATTCCCTTTGGCTTGTGTAATGCCCCCTCCACCTTCCAAAGCCTCATGAATCATATATTTCATCCTTTTCTTTGTCACTTTGTCTTAGTTTTCTTTGATGATATCCTCATCTATAGAAAAACATAGACAAACCATATTTCTCATGTGGATCGAGTTCTCCATATACTCTCTCAGCACCAAATTTTCCTGAAACAGTCTAAATGTTTTTTTGGCACCTCAGTCTAAATGTGCAAAGATGACATCAGGGTGGATCCTAAAAAGATTGAAGCTATGCAAAACTAGCCTCACCCAAAGACTCTCAAAAGCTTGCGTGGATTTCTGGGCTTAACAGGTTATTATCTCAAGTTTTTCAAGAATTATGGAAAGATTGCAGCACCTCTCACTACACTCCTAAAAAAGAACTCTTTCACTTGGACTCCAATAGTTTCTCAAGCTTTTCAAACCTTGAAGATGGCCATGTGCACAACTCTAGTCCTGGACCTTCCTGATTTCACAAAGACCTTTGTCCTAGAATGTGATGCTTCAGGGAAAGGAATTGGCATTCTCCTTATGCAAGAGGTCGACCCTTGGCCTTTACTAGCATGCAACTGTCTGAATGAAATATGGGCAAATCAATCTATGAAAAGGAAATGTTGGCTATTTTGCATGTCTTTGATCTATGGCGCCCTTGTCTATTGGGGAAACACTTCCAAATTAAGACAGACCATCAAATCCTCAAGTATTTTCTGGAACAACGCATATCCTCCCCAGAGCAACAAAAATGGGTGACTAAGCTCTTTGGATATGATTATGAGATCATTTAAAAGAAAGGAAAAGACAATGCGGTTGCAGATGCACTTTATCGAAAATATGAAGATGAAGGATCCCTTTTTTATCTCTCCTTCATTGTACCAGATTGGATCCAAGTCGTTGCCAGAAATGGCTACAATATCCCAAAAGTTCGCATCTGATACAACAATTGCAATCCAATTCTCTAGTTTCTCCAGGGTACTCTTGGCTCCATGATGATCTTCGATACAAAGGCCATTTGTATTTAAGTAAACAATCAAAACTTAAATCCACGGTACTTTCTAAGCTTCATGCTACACCCACAGTTGGGCACTCCGGGTTTACTAAAACCTATGATAGGGTCAAATGTTCTTTTTTCTGGGATGGTATGAAACAAGACGTTCATGATTTTGTTGCTGAATGTGATGTGTGTCAACACAACAAGGGAGAAACATTCAAATCTCCTAGCACACTACAACCGCTTTTGATTCCACCTACTATTTGGAGGGATATCTCTATGGATTTTATTACAAGCTTACCCAAATCGAGAAATAAATCAGTCATCATGGTGGTTGTTGATCGCCTTTCCAAGTATGCTCATTTTTGTGCTCTTCAACACCCATTTACAGCATCCACTGTGGCCCAACTTTTCATGGATCAGGTCTTCAATATTCATGGCATGCTGCATTCTATTGTTTTTTATCGTGACCCAAATTTCACCATAAATTTTTGGCAAGAATTGTTGAAGCTACAAGGCACCCAATTGCATCTAAGCACAACTTATCATCCACAGACTCGTGGTCAAACTGAAGTTGTCAACAAGTTTTTGGAAACATATTTGAGGTGTTTTGCATCGGAAAAGAAAAATTAGTGGGCTCAATGGTTACCCCTAGTTGAATGGTGGTACAACACTTCATACCATACAACTACCCACATGACTCCTTTTGAAGTGGTATATGTAAAAAATCCACCTTCAGTTATCTCATGCTTATTAGGTGTCTCGAAGGTCGAGGCAGTTGACCAAACGCTTACAATTCGAGAGGCTATTCTTCATACCCTTAAAGAGAATTTGGTCATGGCACAGAATTGCATGAAGCAACAAGCAGATCAAGGTCACTCTGAATGTCAATTTGCAGAAAGGGATCAGGTGTTTCTTCAACTGCAACCTTACAAGAAAAATTCCCTCAATGTCGAGCATTGTCAGAAGTTGGCACCCAAATTTTATGGTCCTTATACCATTCTCAAGCGTGTGGGATGGGTGGCCTATTAGTTAGCTTTGCCCAGTCATTCTAAGCTACATCTTGTTTTTCATGTTTAATGCTTAAAGAAGGTGATTGGATATAAGTGCCAAATTCAAACCAACCTTCCCAAGTTGGATGAAGAAGGATCTTAATGGCTACAGCCACAAGCAGTTTTGGACCAACGTGAGTGTCGCCTGCATCAACAAACCATCAAGGAAATGTTAGTATAGTGGAAAGATACAACTCTAGTCGATGCCACTTGGGAACCAACTACCATTTTGCATAAATTTCCACATCTCAAGCCTTGAGGATAAGGTTGTTTTTAAGGGGGGGGACATGTTAGGGACCTAACCCTCACATAGGTAGAAAAATATGTTTGGATGTAATCAAATTCAATATTAATAAGGCCTTGCAATAAAGTAGAATAAGTCAAATGTAAGAAGACTTAATAGAACCTTCTTCTTCTAGAAGGATCTTACTCTAGATGGTTATTTTGATAGACATATTTAGTATAAATAAGAGTTGACGGTATGAGAACCCTATCTTGGATATTATTATAATAGATCTCTGCTCGACTGGAAGTTACCCCCTCGAAGAGGCCTGTGAACATTGCTTTCACTAATCTAAGTGCTCTTTCTGGTGTTATTCTGTTATCTTTTCAGTATTATTGTAGTGTTATTCTGGTTATATTGTTGTTCATCTGCCATTTCTAGCATTTTATTTATGTTCTGCATACTTTTTATATCTGGAATATTACAGTTTTATAGCACTAATAAATAAATCCATGGATGTTTATTTAGATGATATTACAATTTATTCCCAAAATAGAAGTGAACATGTTCATCATTTGAGACAAATATTTTATCAGTGCAGAATATATGGAATTTCCTTGAACGCAAAGAAGACCATTTTTGTGGTTACAGAAGGTAAACTTTTGGGTCTCATGATTTCAAAACTTGGGATTGTTGTTATCACTAAAAAATCGTTCGCAACATTGCACACAATGGCTAAAGAAAGACATCAATTCCAACAACAATTAGTACATCTACAACATCAAAATCCATCAAAAAGGCACAAAACTATACACTTGGTTCAAAAATTAAAGTGCGCAAATTCACCAAAGGAAGTGTGTGCATAGTGTGCAAAATGTGCAGGATAACATAGCCCTCAGTGTGCACTGTGCACAAGATGTGCGATTGTCTACGAGAAAATCCATCCACTTCTCATGAACAATGGATTTATGAATATTGTCGGCCTCTCAACCACTTCTAGTCCGACCCCCAACATGATTTGGCACTCGGATCTGAGCAAAATCTATCTTGGAGGTTGGTCAAGGGCTAGGAAGTTCCCTAAAAGGCCCCTTGTTCACATTATGAACTAGTTATATCTTTCCATGAATGTACACTATAAATATGTGCCATGGGTGTGCTAGAAAAATAATAAATTCAAGGTATTGTTATGCTGCAAGAATTCTTCTTGGAGAATCCTATTTTCTCTTGGAATCATTCAATCACTATAGGAAGGGTCATTCCACTCACCTCTTGAGAGGATTGGCATTGTATTTCTTCACCATTGTCACTTTCCATTGCATGAAGAGAAGAGCTCCCTATTAGGGAACTTAAGATCCCTCCCAAGGAGGAAGAGGGGATTCATAAGTCCCTGCCTTTCTCTACGGTATTAGCCTATCAATATATTGATCCATTGGTAGCTATATGATGGTCATTTTTTGCTTTCCATGGTTCTAGTTCTTGCAAGCTTCTCTAACATTTATTCTTTTTTGTTTTTGTTTTTATTTCCTTGTTTCATGTGTATTTGGTTATCTAATAAACTCACAAACCTTTGTCTTGTGTAGTTGACTTAACTAAGAAGGTAAGTGTTGTGTTTTCTCTCACCCATGTGACAAAACCAACACAACAGATTGGCGACCATACCGGGGATCGATATCAAATTCCTCCCTATTTAAGTCTTGAGAGCACGTCTTTCTAATTGTTTTGATATGCGGGTACCAAAATCGTCCTAATACATCCTTACAAACTCATAATTCATAGACAAGGAAAGAGAATTTCACTTGGAAATTTATTTCCCGACACGTGACAGGAAGTGTGTGGCTTTCAAGGTACACATATGCGCATTTTGCACACTGTGCAGGTGACAACCTTCATTACTTTTTGCATTATGATCCCTCTGCGCACTTTTCAGAACTGCAACCCACTCATAAGTTCATTTTTTAAAAATTGTATGGGTTTTTATGAGTGGTTTGAGGGCCCCTAGCCTTCAGATTTTAATTTCCTTCACTTTTTAAAGAAATGACACTTCACTTAGAGTCCTTTCTCACAATAAAGGTTATCTCACATAATCACATAGGGGTAAAAAGAATCAGTATTCTTCTATTTTCTTTGTTTCCACATGGATGGCTCATTTGGAATTTAAAATTTTGAGTTGAAGTTATTGCTTTTCCAAACACAATCAATTAATTTGGGACTAGAAATCAATTTTATCCCTCAAGTATGTTCTTCCCCCCCGCACCCAAGTGTGATCTCGGGAATCAAAAAAGGTGGTTGAAAGGAAATTTCATCTCCCTTAAAAAATCATTAGGAGAGGACAAATCCCTCCTAGGGTACCTCTTAGTTTTGGAAATCATCTTAAAGATTTGTAAGGGTCCATACATGCCCACATTTTAGGATAGTTTCTAAAAACTTTCTTAGTTTAGACAACACTCTATGAAAGTTTAAAAGATCAAGTAATGGGCCCATACATGCCCACATGTCTGCAATTCTAGGATAGTTTCAAAATTGTTTTTAGTTTAGACAACATTCTAGGGAGTTTAAAGGATCAAGTAAGGACCCATATGTCCACATTGCTAGTTCTTTAGGGTTTTAAATATTCCGCAAGGTTGTACCAAAGAAACATAGTAAGCTAGGTAAGAATATTTGTAAGGACCACAGGAAGTCCACATGTTGCTATATCACACTTAACTTATTAAAATCTTATACACACTTTTCACTTTCTTGCACACAAAGCCTCTCATCACACACATAATTCCTATTAGAATAGTGGAGGTCGAAGTAAGTCTTCTTTTTAAGTACCCACAAACTACTTCAAAGGAATTCTAAAAGATCCAACTACTTCTTTGGAAATTGTCCACACCGATTTAATTTAAACGAGGTTGGTCCATGACCCCAATCTCTCATCCCACTGGACCATCTAAACATTTTCTAAAAATGCACTAAATTTTACTCCAGAGGAGGTGCCAAAATACGTTTTTTAGTCTAGGTAGGATCTCAAGGGTAGGCATCCAAACAACCCCCCGTTATCAGGTTCTCACATTTTGAAACAATAGAAATTGAGAATAGGGATATTTCAAATCCTCCAAGTCAAGTGTTCCTATACCATAAGGCAGGGATATACCCATGAAGGGTTGAAGGTCAAGGTCTGATTGTTCTACGCATCCCTCCTTGAGTCACCCAACTCTTATGAGGGTATCCATCCCATGACCCATTTATTAGGCCAAAAATATAAATGTTTCACTTTGACCGAGGTACTTAGTGTCCAAACATAGGATATCTACCCAGGTGGCGATTGTGGGCTGCAATTTCACCTTGATCATATTTTGTGTGGCTATTGGGAAATATCGCCAACTCTTTCAGGATATGCACCCTCTACCCCTCATTATAACTGATTACTTCAAACTTCACTAGTTCATCTTCTGGTGGCTTCAGACCCCACTATCGAGTGCTATTGGAAGGCCCAATGCTAAATTGAGAGGAAGGACAATAGGTTTTTTAGAACACGAGCATTTATTTTTTGTCGTTTTTCCCCCACGTGGACAAAATCCACCTATCCACATTCTTGTTTATTTTACAGTTGATTTATGTATGATGTTCATTTGATTACATGCAATTGTGAGTTATACTATTTTGTGAAGGTCAAAAATATAAAAATCTCTTGTTCATTTATTTCTTTCTTGTCACCATTTGCACACATTCACTTTGCTAGTCGGAACCATAAGGGAACCATATCATCTCCGTCATTCTAGACGCTTGCAGAATCTCCCTCCTATTATAGGAGGGGTCCCTTGTCTTTCCAACTCACCGGCTCAAATGTCTCACACCCCAGTGAGTGCTATTGTTTTGGGATCAACTTTACTTGGTTCCCCTTTGCTTGGGTCAAATACCCAAGGCCATCAATCTATTGGCTCTCCTTCACAAGGAGGTGGGGGTCAAACTTCTTCTCAAGGAAGAAGTGAAAACCCACCAAATCCCTCTCAAGGGATAGATCCATTACCTACACACACAATGGCTAGAACTAATCCTCCACCAAATTCCCCTATGCCATACTTGGCATCACTCAACATTCCTGATTTAACCAAACTCATGAATGATCCCATTTTTCATGACGCCACTTGGCCCAATGTGCCTACCAAATTGTCTTCAGATATTCCAAAGTTTGAAGGAAAACTAGGGGAATATTATGCCAAACATGTTATGACCTTCCACTTATGGTGCTCTTCAAACAACATCATGGATGATTCCATATGCTTGATTTTATTCCAAAGAAGTCTCACTAGTTCATCAGCCAAATGGTATGTGGAAGAAAAATCAAGGTCCCATGTGACCTTTGAATCATTGGCCAAGGCCTTTTTGTCATTTTTTCCATTACCAGTTCATCATGACACTGGTTTAGAACTTTTCTTCAAGTTCAAACAAACCACTGCTATCCATATCACTAACCACATCCATGAATGGTGTTGGTGCCATAGTTTATGTAAAGAAAAAACCACCAAGGAACAATGCCTCGATTGGTTTCTTAAATCTCCCATCCCTGTGATTGCAAAGGATGTAGCATCCGCTTTTCCTCAATCAGAAAAGGAAGCCATCGGCGAGGCCCAACAATTTGATCTCATATATTATCAATCAGGTTACTTGTACACATTATTTCATGATGCGCCCAGACACATACCATTTTGGCCAGGACAAACTTGGGATGTCCCATGCAGCAGATGGGTTGATTTTTTCTATGACACATCTCAACCCTTACGACCACCCATCACCCACTTATGGTGCAAATCAATATCCACAACCATGTGGAGGGACATCTTATTTCCCTCCTCCCACTCACCATTAGTCATATCTTTTTTCTCCCTCTCAATAATTGGGGGGGACCCCCATCGGTACCCTAGATGCATATGGTCTCTCAATCCAGCACGGGTCCACCCCCAACCCCCGTATATAACCCCAACAGTAGTGGAAGTACTTCAACTTCCTATACACCATATGGATCATCTTCACAAAACAACCCATATTTTCCATTCCCTGGTCCTCCCCAACTGATTGTTTCTCCATAGGACAACCACATGCCAGCGTTAAATTTGTTCAACCCTCTCCCATTCAACAAGTTCATGTTTTTGGACAGTTGAATACAGAAAATCCGTCCAATCAGCCAAATAATGCTAAGAATAAAGGAAAAATTTGAAACAAAAACAACCTGGGACCAGGAGTAAATAACCTCCAACAAAAATGTCCTGTCGGGGGAAACCATAATCAAGGCAACCAAAACCCCCAAGGGGGAAACAATAACAATCCGCCATGACAAGGGAAGAACAATAACCTCAGAACTAACTTCTCTTGCACTTTTTGTGGTGATTATGGACATTATTCTCACCACTGCCCTGAAATTTCTGATTACAAACAGATGAAAGAATACATGAACATGCATCACCCTTCAGTGTTGCTTTCCCCTCAATAGGCCCCACAAAATTATTTGCAACCACCACCTCCAACCATTTTTCAAAACCCTATTCCACAACAAGGTATGATGAATACCCAACAAGAGATAAACTCGACCCCACCACAAATGGGGCAATATCGAAACCCAGGTCCCAATCAACCTGAAAATCTAGCTAATCGTAATATCCTCCTTACTAGTGAGGAAGAGATTCTTCTGCAAACACATAGTTGTCCATACATCTTGCCTCCTGACTCTACCCCAACCACCTCAAAAGAATCTCTTGCCATAGTCAAGCAACCTCTGATGATTCCCCACCCTAACATTGAACCAAACCCTTGTAGACCCCGCATGCCTTTACGATGGAATGTACATAACCCTCACACTAGGGAAACCCGTAATTACAGTCTGTTTGATGACTTAGCATAGTCTCCTGAAGCCATGTATGTGTTGGAGGTCCTCCAAACATGTCCATCACATCAAAAATCCTTTCTTTCTGCATTGGGATAAGTCGACCCAACTGATACTCGACCCATCACCTTTGATCTAGATAGCGGAGAACCACACCTCCCCACCCTGGTAGTTTTTCAGATACTAGTCAAGATATGGAAAATCATAGTTCATAGGTGCATCATCGATGAAGTTGCATCCACATGCATCATGTCCAAAGGAGTATGGAAAAAACTTGTCTCACCTGAGCTAGTACCATCTTCCATCACCCTGAGAGCTTATGACAGTCACCCATCATCCTCTGAAGGGATATTCCAAAATTTCCCTATAGAACTTGGGGGAAAAAACATCATCATTGACATTGAAGTTATCGACAGCCCACTTGATTACAATATCTTGTTCAGATGTAGGTACATGTATGTTATGAAGGCGGTAGCCTCTTCTTTATTTCGTACGATGATGTTCCCCCATAACAGGAAAATCATCACCATCAACCAACTTACACATTACGAGCCTAATCATTCTGCCAACATTGATAACATCCTCCCCCTTGTCTACACTAGCTCGAATTCCTTTTGATTTATCGACATTGGTCCTAGAGTATTCAAGGACCCATCCTTGTTATGGACTTACCAAGGAGCTATTTTAGCACAAGTGTGTGTAGTTTCCTCTAACAAAACAGATATCAAAGACTATACTCCTCTCCCTAAGGCCCCTCCCCACATCAAAGTTCCACTAGTCAGAGAGCCTCTACATCAATAATTCCCTAAAA
>SNQJ01S0029241.1:60265-79140 GCA_010110895.2 Picea sitchensis
AAGTCCTCCCAATTCTCCGGCAAGTCTCCCATATGAGATATTTCCCCCCATGACACTTTATCATCCATAGTGTCTTGACATTTGGTTTATGACAAGCGATCCATTGCACTGTTGGGAACCTACCCTTAAAAACACCTTGTATATCTCTCCATACAATCCCTAGCTAACATCCATCAAATCCAAAATGTGCGGAACAATAAGGTCAGTAACCTGTCTCTCGCAACTCCCAAATTGGTATCCCCAAGCTCCCGTAATCTTCCAAATCACCTTACAGCTCTCTCACAAGATCAACAATAGTGTTAGGTACAAATGAGGTGGCATTATGGGCCCACAATCCATATATAGGCTCTTTTTCCCAACTTCCACCTTCTGTTACGGGAGCCCAGAACCTCCATTTTCCAATCCGTTCTCAGCCACGAGATCCGGATCCAACCATCTACACATTCACATTCTCTGGGTTATCATCTATAATTTTCCCCGTAGGAGCATTTTTATCATGCCATGTTCAGGTACGCATGCTCACTTTCAGTTGTATCAAATAGTTGTTATATGTTATTTATCATCATATATTTTTCACATCAGGTATTTGGTTTTTATGTGTGCAGGTACTTGTTCATCAAGCTCACATCCCCTTCAGGTATATGTACGACACTAGAATGTAGTTACTCCCTCTGTTAATAATTTCATATCCTAGTCACACCCTCTGACATTTACCTTTAGGTTCCCTACATTCATATCTGCAGTAAATTTACCTCTACCATATTTTGGTACTGTCATCTGATAACACTCTCCCCCACATGATTTGTCCCATTCATAGTTCCCCTTGGCAACTTGACACTCATGTTGATTTCACCCCCTAGGGTTGGGAGTCTCAATAGTATTTTTCACTTTTGAGAATGAACCCCATACTTCTTCTCATCATATTTCTAACGTTCCCAATGGAATCTCGGGTCATATCATCTTACACTTGGTTTTATTGACTGCACTCCCACAGTTTCATTATCCCTCCATCTCATCCACCATTAGTTTGCCCATCTGCATATTTTCCTCCATCCACTTACCTAATACAGAAACCCACCCATGGGGCACCCACCCTCCACTAGTTCTCTTTCACAAACTTGTTCTCTAAACAGACCAAGCCTTCTTTCAACGGGGCACCCATTTCTATATCTGTATAATCAACCCGAATTATTCTTTATTTCTTTGGTAATTGTATAAATCCATTGTTTTCAACATATACATATTTTTTTATTCATCATCCTCGATGGCCTTATTTTACTTGGAAAAGCAACCCATGTTGCCCTTGGTTGGGGAATCCACCCTTTTTTCATATCATCATCATTAACAAACCTCGAGTATCCCAAATCCATGTACCCATGATCTCTGATTTTTCCCACTTTGTTAGTCTCCGGCATATTTTAACCCCGTATCTAGTCATCCCCTAATGCTAGATCCAGTTTTACGGTTTCTTCCAATCATCCCTCAACACCCCAACCAAAGGTAGTATTGAGTCCCATAGTTTCTTGACTTCATTCATGTTACTCGTCAGTACTTGATATCATCTATTACTCAATGGATTTCTAGAATCCCTTTTCTTCTTGGAGTCGCATCTCCCTTCATGTCGACATCGACACAATTTCCAAAAGGGAGATAGTATCTTGACTCTCATTACATTTTCACTGACTATTCTCGGATGGAACAGAGAGAATAATCATTGCTTTTTTATTTTGTTGACCCCCATAACATTCGACTTTAGAAAAATCTCATGTTATGGTGGGTCTTACTATGCGACCTTTTCATATTTTCATACCAGCCAAAGACCTCTGACTTTGTTAGGCCATCAATGCCTACCAATCATCGACACATCTTACCATCGTCCTTGACTCACTTCAGATTCTGTTCACCATTTATAACTTTCATATGTCATTATGAACCGCCCCCAAGGGCGTTGCAATTATCTACATCAACATCCATCATCTGTTACAGTACCACATTTTGGTTTCATGACATGAGCATGGGGCATGCCCACCTCGTTTGTATGCAGTTTTTTTTTTTTTTCTTCCTAGAGAAAGGTTTGGTTCCCATATTTTTCCCTCTCCCTCCAGCAGATCTCTCTTGTAGTTCCTCTCTTCACTCTTCCTTACAATGACATTCTCAACAAAAGAAACATTGACATATTTTGGCTATACGTATGCTCCTAACCTCATGCATTAGGTGGCATTTGTTATCATTGAAAACTCGTACGCAACATTGCACACAATGGTTGAAGAAATACATCAATTCCAACAACAATTAGTACATATACAACATCAAAATCCATCAAAAAGGAAAAAACATATACACTTGGTTCAAAAATTAAAGTCCACAAATTCACCAAAGGAAGCACGCGCAAAGTGTGTAGAATGCACAGGATAACATAGCCCTCAACGCACACTATGTGCAAGATGTGTGACTGTCTATGAGAAAATCCACACACTTCTCATGAACGACACATTTATGAATCTTGTCAGCCTCTCAACCACTTCTAGTTCGACCCCCAACACAATTTGACACTCAGATCTGAGAGAAATCTAGCTTGGAGGTTGGTCAAGGGCTATGAAGTTCCCTAAAAGTCCATTGTTCACACTATGAACCAGTTGTATCTTTCCATTAATGGACACTATAAATATGTGCCATGGGTGTGCTAGAAAAATAAGAACTTCAAGGTATTATTATGCTACAAGAATTCTTCTTGGAGAATCTTCTTTTCTCTTGGAATCATTCAAGAACTATAGAAAGAGCCATTCCACTCACCTCTTGAGAGGATTGGCATTGTATTTCTTCACCATTGTCACTTGTCATTGCATGAAGAGAAGAGATATCTATTAGGGAACTCAAGAGCCCTCCCAATGAGCATGAAGAGAAGAGATATCTATTAGGGAACTCAAGAGCCCTCCCAAGGAGGAAGAGGGGATTCATAATTCCTTGCCTTTCTCTATGGTGTTATCCTATCAATATATTGATCCATTTGTAGCTATTGATGGTCATTTTTTTTTCTTTTCATGGTTCTAGTTCTTGCAAGGTTCTCTAACATTTTTTTTATTTTTTTTTACTTCCTTGTTTCATGTGTATTAAGTTATCTAATCAACTCACAAACCTCTATCTTGTTTAGTTTACTTAACTAAGAAGGTAAGTGTTGTGTTTTTTCTCACCCATGTGACAAAAACAACACAACAATTGTAAAAGATCTTGCGAGGACTAGGGCCATTTCACAAATTTCTTTTCCTGACAACAAAAAAAACATGCCATCCTTCTTAGGAAAAACTAATTTTGTGAGGATATGTATCCCTATATTTTTCAAAATAGTTAAGCCTTTATAGGATATGATTAAAAAAAAATTACATTTAAGTGGGATGAAAAAGAAAGAGAATCTTTCAAAAGTATTAAAGAATCATTTGTTCAAGCTCCCTCAATGAGTCTAGATTTTGAGAAAGATTTTATTTTATATACTTTTTCATTTGGAATATCATATGCAAGTGTTTTGACTTTGAAAAATGTAAAAGGTTCTGAAATACTAATATCCTTCATGAGTTTTGGTCTACAAGGAGTACAATTGAATTATCCTGATATTGATAAAAAAAACTTATGTTGTCTTCAAAGCAGTGAAACATTTTTTATCCATATCTGTTGAAGTCACATACAAAGGTCATTGTACCTCATCCTTCGATTAGGAACTTGTTGGTTCAAAAGGATTTGGGAGATAAGAGATAAAATTGGATGACTACAATCCAAGAATATGACCTTGAAATAAAACCAACGAAAATCATGAGGGGACAAGGTTTGTGTAAGCTAGTGGTTGATTCAGAAAATTCCCAGTAAGTGATTAGACTGGTTGGGAAAATGAACTTGAGGTAATAAATGATGTTTTATATATACCAACACCCACATTTTATTGGTATAATGATATCAAATATTATTTGACTCATAGGTCCTCTCCTGAATCTTTAGAACCTAAGAAAAGAAGAGCTTTAAGGATAAAATCAGTCAAATATAAGCTTATCAATAGAGCATTATTTAGAAAAAATTATGAAAACATTTTTATAAGATGCAATGAAGCCTATTTGTGTAAATTTAGAATTTTCTTTGTCCTTGGTGAATTTTGACCAATTTCAGGATATGAATCATCGTAATTGAACAATTAAAGTAACTATAAAGTTATTAGTTGATTTAAAAGAGAGAAATAAACCCTCTGCAAATGGAATAATTTCTTAGATCATTGGGCATCCAAATTTGAATAAAGCTTGTTTTTTCTTATTTATGATACTTTAAATACAATTAATTGTGTCTACTCTATCCACTACCATTTTTCAAAAACAAAATAATATAAAACGAAAACAAATAAAAATTCTCATAGACCCACATAGTCCCATCAAAAGAGAAAAATATTTTCAAGCCTCATACAGTTAATTGCCTACAATAAATATACATTATGTGATAAAAAAATCCATGCACTAAAGAAAATATTTAAAAAAAAAAACAAAATCTAAATATAAGTTTTATAATATGTTACATGTGGGATAGCAAGGCTAGTAATAACCTTAGGATACTAAAGCGATACATATATCTCTTAAAAATTCTCATTTTTTCTAGTAATGCAGATCTCATTCTTGAAAAACACAAGTTGAAAGGGACCTCATTAAAGGGGTTAAATCCAAATAATTAAACGTTTCCTCTCCATCATGCATAATAACTTAAACTTGTTTCCCTTCATTAAAAAACAACTTTTGGATTTCACTAGGGTTCTCTATATCATTTGGTAGAGTTATGCATATAATTAAATGGTATATTATTATGTACACCATTAGAAGTTTGAAACAAGGCATGTTGGGAAATATGTACAAGTGCAAATATAACTCAACAAATCCCCTCCAAAAGAAATGAAAATTTTAAATATTGATAATGGAAGTATTTTTCCATGGTGCCATAATAGAGACTCAAATTAGGGATCAAAATGTTTCCCTGTGCTAAGAAATTCCTGTCAATTGAACTATTTTCCAAATATGATGCATCGTAATTCACTTTTTATATGAACCATAAAAGTGCATGGTTTATTTTACCAAATAATCCAACTTTCGACATAAATGCACCAACCACAATTAGTTCATTTTACTATTTTTTGAGGTTAGTTAAGGAATTTTCACCATTCAAATTAAGAGTTTGCAGGTGGACTTAGAAATTTTCAAGTTGAGTTAATAATATTCAAGTGGTTCTTAGAACTAAATACCCTACTTAAATGTAGGGTTTCTAAGACACCTA
Organism: Picea sitchensis; assembly: GCA_010110895.2. Lineage (NCBI taxonomy): Eukaryota > Viridiplantae > Streptophyta > Pinopsida > Pinales > Pinaceae > Picea > Picea sitchensis. The sequence goes on from SNQJ01S0029241.1 coordinate 65,561, forward strand.
CACAAAATATCTAGCTAACAATGAAACACGCGCAACTTGCAAATGGTATAAAGAAAATACAAAAATGGAGGAAATAATGAAATAATTTATATTAACCGAATTTCAATCTCAAAGAGTGAATAATTTACAATAGATATAGGCTACATGAGTAAATAATGTGCCATAGTAATGATAAAGAGATATCTATACACTCACTGATAGAAACCGAAGTAATCTACCACCTAGTCCTAATTAATTGATCCATGCATTCATCAGTTAACTAACTCACACACGTGGAAGTTACAGAAACAAATGAAATTTATGCTAATAAAACCAAGGTTTCAATGAATGAGTGACTTCCACTAGTATAACTGAGTGTAACTGACTTTGAACAGAAGAGAATCTCCCTATTTGGTACGTGAATATTCTATAGAGAAAATATTCTCATCTAAGGAAGCGTTCTCAATATTGGAATATCAAATTTAGGAAAATAATTACCTTGGTGAGTGTGTAATATCTCCAACACCCCCCCTGAACAATACTAAGGTGTAAATGATGATTAGGTCACAACAACCAAGAAAATGTTATGTACCCATTGTACAATGCATATAATAATGAAACATTGAACAAATGAGGAAAGAGGGAAAACCCCCCCTCAAAGTACAATGCATCAAAAGATTAAAAAAAAGGCAGTTGCTAAGCAACTGTGTCCTTCACTCCAAGGAGACCTTCCAAATAGGCAAGTTTAAGCTCGGTGAAGATTTTGTTGAAGATGTAGATGTATATATGGATCTGATGATGTAGATGCACCAATTTGATTTCCACATATATACACTTTCTCTTTTTTTAATAAAGAAGATCCAAATGAAGTTTGGATGAAACTTTGAAAATTGTACGACTGTTTTCAGAAAAATGTTGAAATATTTGTTGATTTTAAAATACTCATAACTTCACTTCTTGGACTTTGTTTCAAATGATGTTTTTTTTAAATTGGATATTTTTCTGAGAGGAATTCAAATATCCAATTTTTTTATGAAAATTATCCTCAAAAAATGTCAAAATTGAATCTTATGTGCACAACACCCTTTTTGGCTCTTGAGATGCATGCATGGGAGTCTCTGCATGTGGCTCCTGGGATGCATGAATGGAACATGAAAAAGTTTATACATGTAGCTCTTGATATGAATGGATAATATATTCTATATGTGATTGAGAAAAAAGATCTGAAATGGAGTAGACATCATCTTCAATGAATGGAACAAAAAGTTGTGCAAATACCTGTGTAGAAGGCTCTTCAAACTAAGAGGATTGATCTTCCAGTCGCTTTTCTACTGGCTCTATAATGTCAACCTTTTTCATTAAATATTCCCTATTCCCAAATAGAACCTCCAATATAGTCCATAATTCGTTTGAAGTTGAGTCTTGTGATTCATCATCTGCTTGACGATAAATTTTAGGAGAAATAGACAAGAAGATACATCATATGGCCATATCTTATCTATTGAGAAAATCATTTTTCTCATCAGCAGAATTGGGCTCTACTTTGGTTTCCATGGTTATTTGGTATAAGTCTCTACTTCTAAGAATAAGTAGAATTTTTGGCTTCCACTCCAAATAGTTATGAGGTATGAGAAGTATTTTCGGTGAGTAAAACATAGATTTCATATTTCATGTTGCTTTGTTTCATCTTTGGTACCTGCAAAACAGTGTTGGTGATGATCCTTGATATTGGTTTGTGGGCTATGATACCATGTAGATTTTTGAGATACCTACACAAAATATATATCTAACAATGAAAAATACACAACTTGCAAATGGTGTGTAGAGAAGACAAAAATGGAGAAAACAATGAAATAATTTCTATTAACCAAATTCCACACTCAAAGAGTGAATCACTTACAATAGATATAGGCTACATGAGTAACTAATGCACCATAATAGTGATCAAGAGAGATATTAACACTCACTAACAGAAACTAAAGTAATCTACCACCTAGTCCTAATTAACCGATACATGCAATCATCAGTTAACTAAGTCACACATGTGGAAGTGAGAGAAACACAAGCAAATGTTGGTGATAAAACCAAGGTTTCCATGCATTAGTGATTTCCACTAGTCCAACTAAGTGTAAATGACTTTGAACTGATGAGAAACTCCCTATTTTGTAGGTGAATATTCTATAGAGAGAATATTCTCATCTAAGGAAGCATTCTCAATATTGGAATATCAACTTTAGGAAAATACTTACCTAGGTGAGTGTGTAATCTCTCCAACACCCCCCTTGAACAATACTATGGTGTTGTTGGAGCAAGAATATTTTGGAGTAAGCGCAGTAAAAAAGGTAGCATGGACCAAAGGGAACAACGCGCGACGGAAAATAAAGAAGACCAGCATGACAATGGGCAAAGGAAGCAACACGCGACAGGATTTGCAGAAATCCAACACATATGTGGAAAAACCTAGCTATGTTAGAGTTAGGGTTTTGGAGTTATAATGTAATGGTTTTAACCCAATTTGTATCATAAATAATATGTATGAGGTAGTTTTAAGAATAATCTTAATCATCATCATCTTTATCTTTATGTGTGTGTCTTTGGAGAGTCCTTTTTGAGTTTTGAGTCTTTGTATTGTTGAGAGTTGCAGAGCTCGGATGCAGTTGATGCAACTGAGGGTTAGGTCGCAAGTTGTGGATCTTGGTGCAACATTGGTCTGGCTCACTACTATTCACATATCCTATTATGTAATGCATGCAGTGTTATTTTGATGAATAAGAAGAAGATGTTTATGGATGTATCCCCAGTGGGGTGAACCACAGTAAAAACCTGTGTTGCAATGTATCTAAATGCTTTTGTTATTTCTACAATTATGGTTAAATGTTTAGATGAATGAATGGTTTTAATTACAACATTCACTAGAATATGTATGCAAAATGAATATTATGAATGAATGAAATAGTAGATCTGATGAATGGTATGAAAAAATGCATGTTAAAGTAGAAAAGTAGTAAGAAGAACAACCCCAATCCCTTCCATGGCTGCAGACATCTGTGGCTTGTATTCACCCATAAACCATCACGGGTGAGACTATGTTGTGCACTCTGTGTGTGGTGTATCCTTCTAGTTTACTAGAAGGGTCAATGGTGAAAATGGTTTTGTTAAATAAGTAAGGTAGAAATCGAGTCAACCCATACATCTAACAAATGGTTTTGTTTCTAGCTAAAACTCATAAGGACAATGAAGATGGGGTTTGGTGAAGAAGATGCAGTGGTAAAAAGGGATTTTTAGGCCATGGAATCCTATGAATAAAGAGATTGAAATATGGTTGGATATAAACAAGTTGGAGTTCTCACAGAAAGATAATAAGGGTTCCAGGTATACATCACGCCAGTACCTGCAGAGGTATGTGTTTACTGATTTTCCTTAAGCATATTTATGTTATTTTATAGAATTATTACATGAGTGGTTATTGAGGTTAGAGGATAACCATATAACTAATCGGATTAGGCTATTGGAGTGGACTGTTGAAAATATTGCGTGACTTGAAAGGGTTAATAACAAATTCACATGTGCACTGGATTTCTAGTTAGACAGTATTACTGCGGGGTTTATCACTGAGTTTTCATTATATGAAGCGAATTCATATACTTCTATAGAGAAGTATTTATTGAAGGGACCCATGGGGAGGTACATTAGGTCTCTTTACACATCGATCAAGATCTTATTACATGTTAAAGGCGTGATGATCATGGAATTAGATAGCTAGATCACTCCACGTGCATGGGGGAGTTGGGGGAAGCACTAAGGAAGATATAAGAAATGGATAAGGCTCTGGAGAGTAGCCAAAATAAGGAATAAATGGACCCCATCATGATGGATGACAAAAAAACTAGGGAAATCATAAGGAACGTAGGTGTTTCGTGCAACAGGAAACCCTACCAGTATAGGATTAATAACAAGAAGATGAAAATAGTAGAGTGAGAGGGCTTAGACATTGATGAGTAAGAGGTAGAGGATATACATGCTATGAGGAATATTGAGGATATATTTCATGCCACATATGAGAGGAAAACCATAGGTCATGGGTCTGGTGCAGAAGAAGGATCTCCATTTCAGATTTGGATTAGTGTGGAACCCACAACCCCATGTGCAACTAAGACAACTGAAGAATAAGAACTAGTTAACCAACAAGTCATTAGTGGTAGAATAATTTTTACAAGACGTGAGTCCAGTAGAAGAAGTGTAATTTCAACAAGTAGAAGACAAGTATCTACACCATGCAGAGGTGGTAGTTCAACAAATTTCAAAATGGTAGGACAAGATCCAACTATTAGGTTACAAGAGTTCCGAGGGGACGGGTCAGACGATCCAAAAAATAATTTGTTTATCTATGAGAAGATATGGGTAGAAAATCATATTATAGATGATGATACAAAGGTTTTGCAGTTGGAAATCACATTCAGAGACCACGCATTAGACTGGTACATTTATCTCACAACAAATAATCCAACGGGAACACCTACAATTGTAGCATATCTGAAGAGAAAGTTAATAAATGAATTTCAAAAACCAAGCTCAGAAGGCTATTTTATGAATGAAATGATAGAGATCAAGTAGAAACCAGGAGAATCAGTCTAGGAAGTGGACCAGAAGTTCAAGAGGCTAAAAGGTAAGTTAAAGTATATTATTACTAATGCACAACATAGACATTTGTTTGTTCATTATTTGTTGCCACACTTGAAGTATCCTTTGAGACAACAAAATTTCCAAAGTTGAAATGAGGCTCTATAGGAAGCCGTATAGCTAGGGGAAAACTAGTATAAGCATATAGATCCAGTTGTGGAAGAGTTGAAGCAAGATCTAAAGAATTTAACATTCCAATTGAATCAGAACAAAGGAAAGGAGAAAAGAGAAGATGTCTGGTGTACAATGTGTAGGATAGAAGTCCATCATAAGAATGAGTGTCCATTATTTGTGCAGTATATTGGAGTGGGTATTCCAAACCCTTTAACTTCAGGAGGACCATGGTGTGAGTTTTTCAAAACACATGGGCATGATCCCTATCACTGCCCCTTGATGCAGAAATATCGGACAATACCAAAGAGTATGTTTTGTAATTTTTGTAAGTCAGTTGGCTACAAAGATAAGGACTGTAGAACCTTGGATATGATGAAAGAAAGGATTGAATATATATACAAGGTGCAGGCTGAACATGTAACAGGAAAAATTTTGCAACAACTGTAGTATAACAATGCACAACAATCATAGTATAACAATGTGCAACAACCACAATATAATCCCACGCGGCAATTTCAATCACAACCACAATATAATGCACAATAGTTTCAAGGGAAACATCAGTATAATCATGCACAACAGTGCACAACACCACCAAAGTACAATAACGAGCAGCCGTAGTATAATCAAGGACCTCAGTATAACAAACCACGCTAAGATAATCAAGGAAACAAAGGAGGATTTAGAGGAGGAGGTTGTGGAGGAAGAGGCTTTGGAGGAGGTCTAGCACCAATTGTTTTTCATAACTATTAGAAAATAGGGCACTATGAAAGAGACTGTTGATAACCAACTACGACAGGTATGTAGAATCATCCAGTAGACCATGAAATAGAATATTGCCCCACACTCTTGATAAATATACATGACAAGAGGAACCCGACCAATCAGAATGTGCAATGGATTGGGGTGGAAAACATAGAAGAGGAAGGGAAGCATATTAACATAGTTACTAGAGGTGGAGATAAGACAGAAGAATATGCAGCCAAGAAGGATCAGGACCAGTATTAGTGGGTTGAGAGGAATACATTGCATGACAAGAAGTTTGATGCATGAAAAGAGGAAGAGATATTTAAAGAATATAGGCAAGGGATTTTGAAAGAAAATATTGTGTCTACTTCAAGGACAAAACTAGAAGATGAGATACTAGTGTATGAAATTCCTTCATTCTTTGATCATACCAATCACGAGAAGTTCTTAGACCAAGTAAGTAACTTAAGAAACTTTTTGGGGTCATGTGTAAAATTGTTGAATGATAAAAATTCCTTACAAGTACTATAGAATTTGTTAGAAAAGTGTAATCCTAGGGAATAAGGGGTAAAAAGAGTGAATCGGGTTCATAAGAAGAGAAGAACCAAAAGGGAATTCAGATTGAATGCCAACACAGGAGATTTCAATATGGGGGATATCATACTAGACTTAGGGTATGAAGTCAATGTTCTACCAAAGAATACCTAGGAAGCTATGGGAGAAACTCAACTGGGGTATTCACCTATTCAGTTGAAGTTGTAAAATCAGCACATAGTGGTGCCAACTGGTAGGATGAAGGGGATTCCAATAGATCTAGATGTTGTGCACACCATGGCAGACTTTGAGGTCATTGACATAGTAGATAATACTTCGCCATATCCAACTTTGATGGGTTTGGATTTGGATTTTGATAACCAGACCATTATTAACTTAAAGAAAAGAAAGATGATCTTTGAATTAGGGGAGTACAGAGTTAATGCACCATTGGATCCCTCAAAATAAGGAAGGTATGTGGAACCTATGACAGACAATAGTCTGACAGAAGATGTGAATCAATTATACATAAATACCATGCTTGAAGAAGATTATATCAGCCCAACTATGGATGACATGATCATTGGAGGAGTATTAATTCTTGTTCTTCAAACTTTGACACAAGAATGGAAAACTGACAGAAGTGACTACATGAATTATCTACTAGAAGATGCACCATTATGACGTGCACATTGATATGGGTTGGTACAGAGGTAAGAGAACCTCCTTATTTTTATCATTTGAATGATTTATAATAATTTTTAATGACTTTTGAGGTAGAGGTTATGGAAAATCATAGACTACCAACATGATATATTGCTTTAAAATCTACACCTGCAATATGGTGGACTACACACAAGGAAAAGACAAAAAATTGGTTTCAGTGCAAAAGGTTATTGTGCGTCAGATTCGATGCAAAGAAGTATCATAGATATGATGAGAAATATGAAGGATTTGGACAACCTAAAGAACATGTAGATAAGTGCATAGTTCAATGGATATTAGTACCACCAGAAGAATGGCCACACCATTTTATTCACACACTAGAAGATGATAGCACTGAGAGTTACCCTCAGACTGCTTAGAGGATAAGCCCAGTACCCATCAAATAGGTTGTAATGGTAGCTTTATGATAGAGTGTCAAATGGACAAAACTCAGCATAGAAATGCTCAAACACATAAATTTCTAAGCAAGAATGCATAAGCAAGTGAGGCCTTGGCTAACTTCAATTAGTGATTTAAAGAAAAGTGTGAGTATATGGAATCCTTTAATGAGAAGGATGAGATAGTATAATATTATCATCAGCCCTTAATAGCAAACAAGTGAAGAAAAATATCAAACACAAGAACTTCTTGATCTAAACTTTAAACACTGATAATAATTACAACAACATCACAATCAAGCATACATTGTAACACAGCTATAATATCTCATTTGAATCATTCGATGATGAGAAAATTAGAGTAAGAAGGAAGTAATATAATGGAAAAGAAAGCTAACTTCTATTAGGAAAAATGTCTCAGATCTCATACATAAAAACCAAAGTATGGCTCTGTTACATCAAAACATTACATAAGGGAGTCTATGCTCAACCATTCGAACCTCAAAATGTTCTTATAATGTTTCATTTATAGTCTAAACAATGAGTGACAACACAAAATTCAAGATAGATCCTCTAACATAGGATTCTCCCACTTAAAATTGAAAATCTTACATCTGTACAAGTGGAAAAAACAAACTGCTAAAAACAGGGAAAATGTTGGAAACCATCCTAACACCATAATATTTGCTTAGTTATGTGTCCCTTGAGCACATCTCCTTCATTTCCATGTGTCCACCAGCTCCAAATGACCTCCACACATCTGTGCTAAGCTTCATTTGCCACCTGGTGACCGTTGATTCTCTAAAAACCCATAAAAATAGGAATTGGCAGCGAACCTTGAAGTGTTGACTGTATCAGCCAGTTCGTAGCGTATTTCACAACAAATTTTGTTGTGAATTCTGTAGCACCCACCTGTGTAGACTATTTCACAACAGATTATGTAGCAAGTTTTCATTTTCTGTCTGTCTAGGTCATTTCGTAGTGTATTTCACAGTGATTGTGGAGCTTTTGCATGTGTAGATCATTTCGCAGTGCATTCCATAGCTAACTTGCAACTTTTGTCTATGTATATCATTTCACGATGCCAAGCACTATGAAATGTCCTGTAGCTATCTGTGGCATGCAGTTTGAGCCAAAAATATCCAAAAATATTAACTAAATGTGTATAATCCTATAGAATTCTCCTAAGCAGGTATAATCATGATACTTCCCACAAAAACTTCAAAATGCAAGGATGACCATATTCAAAATTGAGGGTCTTTCAACCACTCCATTTCACCTCCTTAGTCTGGTACTTATAATGGTTGTAGATCTCTTTGTTTTAAACATGGCCAGATCAATGGCTTCCTTATACATATACAAAATATTGTTCAACTTTTTCCTCTCATCCAAACCTTCTTCCTCCAGATGAGAAACCTCCTTTATGGCATCTCTTATTTTTCTAATCAATATTTTGAAGGTAGGGTTCTCAGAGGGAGTAGTTATGTCTATGATTTCAATGTGTTTTTCAACAGTCTCCATTTTACCCTTATCCTTCCTCTTGATAGGATCTTCTGTTATGACTTCTTTTCCAACAGTTTCCTTCATGGTTGATGACCTGGTGAAGGTCCTTCTAGCCTTAGTCTCAATTGCAGTAGTAGGTGAGGGGAAAAGTAACTTTCTCCCTTTTTCATGTGGGTTTAGCTGAGGGAATTTCTTACTAATTCAGGGGTTGGTTGGGGTGAAAATTCCCTTTGTGGAGACTTGTGAGCGCCCTCTTATTCATATTATTGTTCCTTAGGAGCCTCATCATCTTTGGAAATGTATTTTCCATTTCTCTTTTTACTTGTTTCTGTGTGAACAACATTATCATCTTGCAAAGGTCTCTACACCTTATATTGAGGAGTAGGGCATACACTTAATTGTGGATGTGCTCCCAAGCTATGTTTATTTTATTCAACTCCTCCATCAAAATAATCCTAATCAATCCTGAGTGGAAAACACTTGTGTCCATAGCCTTAGACTTGTCTTGGACCCTGTCATCCATTTTCCCCATACTCCTAAACAAATAGAAAGGGATGTTCATTAGTTATTTGCGTGTGAAGTGCAGCAAAAGTCTAATGTGGTATTGGTGAATCATATTGAATCTACCCTCACATGTAAAATGTCTCTAGATCACCCTTAACATTTTGTCAAATACCTCAACCAACTGACTCCTAGGAACTCCCTTTGATAGGTTATCTCCCTGATATTCTAGTTTGAGGAACTCTTTAGAGAAGGTTGCATTAAGAGTAATAGATTTAAACCACCTTTCACCAGTGTTAGGTATCTCAGTGGTTGATACAATGGTGTCTTTAGATACCTCAATTTCAAGGGTTCCCACCTTTGTTTTAGTGCCATCAAAATTTAAGGCAAACTCTCTGGCTACCTCAGAGTGTCCCCTCTACATATTCTGACAGAAATTTAAACATCCAACCCTCTGGAAGACTTCTCTGATCAAAGGCTCAACATCAAATAACTTCATATCATAGGGCTCGGTACTGACTACACTCCCACACTTGTGATACTTCTTTTTCTCAGGTGTATCCATTTTCTTATAATAGGAGGAAAAATAATACAACAATCTGAGAGATGTGATAGGCCAAACAAAGAACATAGGTCTTAGGGTTTTGAATGACGATATTTTTCAATGCTGGCTTCTTTTTAAGTCTTGAGATTTTTCCTACCTATTTGAGTTCTAAACTTATGGAAGGGAAATTGATGGCTAAGAAGGAATAAAATCCTTCAGGAAAATGGATCTATAAGGATGAATCAACTGCCAAAGTTTTAAGCTAATAAATCACCATCATGCAAGCTCATCACCATTTTAATCAGCAAGGATCTTTAAATTTTCAACATAGAAAGACTTTAGATTTTAAATATCAATTGAAAATCTAAAGGAAATGAGTTGATGTAGGTTATTGGATCAAAGGATAGTGATGTTGAGTTTTATGCACAACTTCGCAGTGCTGGAATAGGGGATCCGTAGCATAATTCATAGCATATTTCGCAGTAAAACAACAAGGGCCTAGAAGGAGATATGCACAGTGGATTTGATAGGAAAGACTTGCTCAGTGTTAGTAAAGAAGTTGAAAATACTACAACTAGCTGAGAATTGTTGATAGCAAGGTAAAAGGGTCGGGTTGGTAATGTGAATCCTCAATTCAAAGTACCCATGAGAGAAACACAAGGATATCCTTAATCTAATCTTCAGGGGAGCTCAAAAAACTCAACAAGTACTTAGACACCATGGCTTGACAGTAGATATGATTCATATTGTATGAAACCACTTGTAACAAATATAACCTTCAATTCCCCTATGCCAGCTAGTCTGTAGAACATTCTGCAGCGCATGTCTGAACTTAGGAGTTTCTTCAGCATCGAACTAGGAGAAAAATTTAAATCTTTGAAAAAACAGTTAGACAACCTTAAATGACTAAATCCCAACTTATTTCTTGTAAATAATGGATGTTGAAAACAATGAGATTGACTGACACAAGCCTCATAAGTGAAATAATGGTAAAGAGGGAATATGTACTCAAGTTGTGCTAAGAAAAGTCTTGATGAGATGGCAGTGTACTAAAATGACTTTGATTTGAACTTCTAACAGGTAGAGGGATATAGTGGAAGGGTTTAAGAACATAACGGAGGTAGTGACATGTCAGACTAGTGGTGGCATAAGGGTGATGGTGATGGTTGTCTAATTGTGTGATGAGATGAAGGTATAAACCAAAGGTATGAGCCAAAGGTATGAACCAAAGGTATGAGCCAACATTCAACTTTAAATTTATTTTGTACTAAGACCTAAGAAAACAATAAGGAGAAGATGAAAAGTAAAAATTAAACAAGACTAAGGATAAAAATAAAAACCTGAAGATTAAATTGACCCATAACAACTTCATGTGATAACATTGGATCCACATGAGATGGCATGCTCCCTATGAGTTTCCAAGAAAAAGCAACTTCAGTCTCTTATCTTATGGCTATGGGGTCATTTATTCAAACAGAAAGAAAAAAAAAATGTGATATTTACAATGGATGGGACAAACACTCTGTTGGCATAGGGGCAGACCTAGGGTTCAATGCTCAAGAGCGCACCAACAAAGCCCTAACTATCGACCCTTTCGGAAACACCTGCGAAGCAGATGAAGTCTCACCCGAGGAAGAGGCAGGGGTGGTTGCAAGACTCAGGTGTCTGCAACCTTAGTTGGGACACAGATCTATGATTATCTTGCTTACAACGCACTTAGCATTAGTTATTTCCTAACATACATTCATTAATACACTTTGCAGAAAGCATAGAGCACCATAGTAATTACTTCGATCTAGCACTTAGCAATGATAAACATGTTATACTCAATAGATTAAGCACTTAGAATCTTATATATCATATCTAGCATGCATTCATATCTCATAAGCACAAAGCATCAATAGATCTATCTAAACATATCAGAGCACTTAGCAAGAGAGAGACAAGCACATCAACACAATACACAGAGTTATTGTGGCTCACCCCCACCCTGGGGCTACATCCACAAAGTCTTTTTTATATTATCTTGGTAAAGCAGTTACAGCATGAAGCTTCAATGACCTTTACTTCGCACGGCACAAAGGATCTATGCATCTCACTAGATCCCTCTTGCTTGCACTCGGCACAAAGCCTTCTACAGTCTCTCGTAGAGAATTTCACTCAGCTCTACAAGTCTTACACAAAATGCACAGAGCCTTATGATACTTGATCACATAGATCCCACTACTAGAACTAAGCCTTCAGGATCCTACCCTACATAGGACAAGAGATCTACGCAGCTCGCTAGATCCTCTTTCCCTGGGTAGATCCAAGCACTAAGCCTTCTCACACTCTATGCCCTCAACACTTATTACAACATGCACAGAGCTCTTACAGTCACACAGACTTCTGATCACATAGATCCAACTATTGCACTAAGCCATTGACTAGACAGGGCCTCCTTTCTTACATGGCCTAGACCTCTATTTATACATAAAAAATGGCCTAAACAAGGGCCGACATCCCTTTCCCGTTACAATATTCCCAAAAAAAACCAAAAAGGTTCCACAAAAGGTGGCGAGATCCCCTGATCTCCGCTTTGCTATGCACTCCATCTTCGAGAGGCAGTCGAAGTACCAAATGGTCAACTATGACCAAGTATTCCTCAAAACTTGGTCGAGGGCCAATAGGCCCCCAACACTCACCTGTGACTCATCCCGAGTCACTCTTCTCTGGGTAACTCTGCCGCAAAGGCCTCGAGCTTCACTTGAGCTGCTTCGACTTGTTTCTTTGCTATTGCTTCTTGCTCGGCAAACTCCTGAATGATTGCGTTACTAACTGATCCTTCTAAGCGTTTCTTTGTTGTGTTCATGACCTGTTCTAGGTCTGTCCCTTGGCTCTCAATCTCTAAGAATAGTTGACATGCCTGTTATCACTGAAATTTCGTCTGCACATGGCAACAAGAACTCCACATCATCAAAACAACAATGAAGCCATTCATGGCACTGAATTAATTTCACAGCACTCCAGAAGGGCCAAAAACTATACAAAGTAACCAAAAATTGAAGGGTTCTTTACAGCAGTTGGGTGCGTGCGCGCATGCGCAGGACAAAAACGTGTCATTCGCGCATGCGTGCTCGACGCGCGGTTGTCAACACAAAAACCCGTGCATCTGCTAAAACGGTGCATTAATTGAATAAGTCGGCCTCCCAACCACTTACGGACTGGCTCCCAAGTTGATTTGACTCTCAAATCAGAGCCGGATCCGCAAAATCGGCGGGTTAATGACCTAAATAAACCCTAAAAGGGTCCATGTTCACACTTTGAGAAGGTTACGTGACCGCCCGAGGAGCTTCTATAAAAGGCCATGAGGATACACTGTTTTGGCAAGGAATTCTAAGCACTGTTATGCTGTTCATATGGTTTAAGGGCTCATCCTTTAAACAACAACTCATCAGCTGCATCACCGAGAGTTCTTTCACTGCTATGCTCAGTTCTTCTCATTTGTAAGGAAAGAAAACTGTGTGAGGGCCCCAAAGATCCTTCCGTTGGGGGAAGAAGGAACCTCTGGTCTCTTCCTTCAGCGTGCTCCGGTTTCATTAATACACCAGCCTGAAACCATTGATGACACCTGTGTTTTGTGTTTGATGTTTGTTGTTTCTTTTCACAGTTTTATTTGTTTTCAAATGATATTAGCTTGTAGTTTGTTTTGTTTCTCTAACCCTATGCTCCATAGTTGTTCTTCCCTGCTATACCCAACAGGGTATGCAAGCGCTCTCTATTTGCTCACCTGGTGACCATTTGAACGCGAACAGACTGGCGACTCCGCTGGGGAGTTAGGTATCAAATCCTCCCTCATTTGGGTTTTATTTGCTTTCCTTTTGGTTTTATTAACT
>SNQJ01S0029241.1:79150-96679 GCA_010110895.2 Picea sitchensis
TCATATGAAAGAGGCAACATTGGAGGTAGAATCTAACATATTGGAAGCTAGCAAGCTTAGGGGAAAATCTCATAGAGATAGGAGAAAAAGTAGGGATGAAGCCTCAACCTTTGATTCCTCTAGTGTCAATCCTCAAGTTGATGAACTAACAAAATTGGTAAAATCACTTTCTGTTGAAATGGAAAAGATGAAACTTGAAGGAAAACATAATTATAGAAACACATAGAATGACGATAACAGAGGAAATTTCAGGAGACCAAACAATGCCCCTTAGGTCCTTCAAAGAGATCAAAGAAATAGGGATAGGGATGATCAAAAAGTCCAAGCCCCTCTCCAAAATAACTTGGTTGATGATAAATTAGGAGAGGATGATTAAACTAATCCAAAAATTCATTGTGTGGGTGATACCTCTTTGTCCCCTCATTTAACTCAATATGCATATGAAGAGTCTCTTATGGACAACCAATTGAATGAATTGAGTAAAAGGGAAAAAACCAATGAAAATCCAAATAAATACAACTTAAGGTCAAAACAGAAGGAGGGGAAGACTAAAACATCAGATCAACCCAATAAACAATAAAATTCTACAAAGGCTGTGGTTTCTTGCAGCAAATAAAAAGAGGAACAAAACCCTCAAACAATGATTAAGACCCCTATCCCAGAAATTAAGGAGATTTTGAAATCTCCCTCTTCAAAAGATACAAATTCTAGTGCCAGTTTTAGAGCTGATTAAAAATGAAGAGTTTAAAAAATATATTTCCAAGATTCTGCAACTCGAGTCTTCCACCAATTCCACAAGCTCGGTGAACCTTCAAGTTGAAAAACCAACATTCATATTGGGACCTTTGGTAGAAGATAGGGATGAATCTTCTCCTCCATTCCACATCGTTGAATATCCATGATAAAGTTTTACACAACTTCTTGATGGACTCAGGTGCATCTCATAACCTTATGCCCAAAACTGTCATGGATGAGCTAGGTCTGGAAAATACAAAATCTTATCATGACCTATACTCTTTTGACTCTAGAAAAGTGAAGTGCCTTGGGGTAATCAAAGAACTAGTTGTTACCTTGTTTCAATTGCCCATGAAGAGTGTGGTAATGGATATTGTGGTGGTTGATGTACCCCCTAAGTTTGGTATGCTCTTGTCAATATCTTGGATTAAGAGACTAGGGGGAACTTTGCATATGGACATTTCATATGCCACCATTCCTGTATTTGTAGGAGAGAACATAAGGCTTTATAGGGAAGAAAAACTAGCTTACATCATCAGTGATGAAGCTAATCTGACAAACCACCCCATTTTTTCAGTTGATACTGATTTAGGATCCAATATTTTTCATCTCATCGATGCTCCTCAATCACCTATGTAAATCAATAAACAACCTATTAAAATTTGTGAGGTTATTAAAACTTGTGAGGTTCCTCCTAAAAATACCCCTGTATGGAAGATTTTTTTGATGAAGCCTCTTCTAAAGAAGGTGCTAGTGTTGGAGTGGTTTTTATTTCCCCAACCCAAGAAATCATATCTTTGTCTTATAAAATAGAATTTGAAACCACAAATAATGTAGCAGAATATGAGGCTCTTGTTTTGGGTTTTAGGGTTGCTAAAGATAAAGATATGAAGATTGAAGAGTTAGCAGTGTTTAGAGATGTTGAACTAATTGTACATCAAGTTAAAAATATGTATCTATCTAAACAACCTAGGTTAAGGAATTACAAAAATGAAGTTTGGGATATTGTTAATAATTTCTTCTCAGCTTTTAATATCTCTTTTGTTCCAAGAGAAAAAAATACTATGGTAGATTCTTTGGCTTTTTCTGCAAGTAATTTTAAAATTCCTTTACCCCCAAAGATCAAATATAATGTGGAAGTGACTATAAACCATATATACCTGAAAATGTCAAACATTGGAAGGTCTTTGAGGATGATCTTGAGATCAAAATATTTTTGGAAACTGTGGAAGAGTTTTTTTTCTCTTCATATTGATCAAGATCATGATGATACCAAAAGTCATCATGCTGATATTTTCCTCAATGAAATTGCAGACCACCAGATTGTTCAATTTCCCAGTAACCATATTCCAAAAGGATTAGTTCATTTGGAGAGATTATTTGACATAAATAATGTTGCAGTGAAGTTTAAAGGTTCAAGTGAAGAGGATGATGTGACAAAATTCAATATAGGTATAGAGGAAAATCCAAAACATGTAGAATTTTCTAGCAGTTTATCAAAAGAGAAAAGGGATGAGTATGTTAAAATTTTGAAGGAGTTTTCTGATTTATTTACCTGGAAATATGAATATCTACAAAATTATGACACCATCATTGAACATAAGATTCTTTTGAAAGAGGAGACCAATCCATTTAGGCAAAAACTTAGACCGATAAATCCCATGTTGTTGCCTATTATGGAAAAGAAAGTTAAGAAGCTGCTTGATGCCAATATCATCATACCTTTAAGGTACTCTGAGTGGGTGTCCAAATTGGTTCCTGTGAGGAAGAAAAATGGTGAAATAAGACTTTGTGTTGATTTCAAAAATTTGAACAGAAGCTCCAAGAAAGATAATTACCCTTGCCAAAGATGAAACATGTTTTGCAGAGGGTGACTGGATCATCAAGGATGTCTATGATTGATGGCTTCTTAGGATACAATCAAATCTCTATCCTACCTGAAGATAGAGAGAATAAAACCTTCACTACTCCTTGGGGCACATTCATGTATTCTAAAATTCCATTTGGACTAATGAATGCAGGAGAAACCTTTCAACGAGCAATGAATATTTCCTTTATTGGGGAGAAGGACAAATTTGTGGTCATATAGTTGGATGAAATTATAGTGTTCTCAAAATTTGATAAGGAACATTATCATCATTTGAAAAATTTCTTCCTTAAGTGTAGAAATTTTGGGCTCTCTCTCAATCCTAAGAAGTCTTTATTTGCTATGAAACAAGGAAAGTTGTTGGGACACATTGTATCAAAAGAAGGGGTAAGTGTTGGCCCTTGACCAAGTTTTGGGATATCCTTGGTCAATTTTAACCTATTTTGGGACTTCGACAACCTGTCGAAGGAGGAGTGCAAGACAAAGCAGAGATTGCGGGATCTCAACCCCTTTTTGGGATTTGGGAATATGTAACGGGTATGGGATGTCGGTTCATGGGTTTACCCATGTTTAGGCATATTTTGTAAAGTATATATAGAAACAGAGAAGTCATAAGGAATAGCTAAGTGCTAAAGTTGGATCTGTGTGATCAAGATTGTAAGTGATATGTGCATACCGTGTGAGACTTGCATAGCTAAGTGCAAGTCATTGTAAGAGGCTATGGAAGGTTGTGTGCTTAGATCTACTTGGGGAAGGAGAATCTAGCGAGTTGCACAGATCTCCTGTCCTATGCGGAGTAGGGTTTTTGAGGCTCTGTGCATGTAACCTATTGAAAAGCTAATAAAGAAGAAGAGTTGGTGGACATAGCCCGAGGGTGGGGGTGAACCACATATATGTTGTTTTGCTCTTCTTTGTGTAATGTGTTGATATGTTTATGTCTTTACTTGATAAGTTCTTTGATATAGATAGATAGATTTGTTTATTCTTTGTGCTAATGGTGTATATGGATGTTAGATCTGACTTATATGAATGTGCTTAGTGCTTGAACCTACTAGATGTGATCCACTCGGTTGTACTAAGTGATGCTAGATGCCATATTTGGTTGACCACTGCACTGTACTGTGATTAGGGCTTACTACGCTGTAAATAAGAACTGAATATTGATGAACTGTTGCTGCTAAGTTCTCTGTTAAGTGTTAGAATCACAGATCTATGTCCCAGCTAAGGTTGCATACATCTGAGTCCTGCAACCACCCCTGCCTCTACCTAGGGTGAGACTTCATCTATTTCATACGTGTTGCCAAAAGGTCTGGTAGTTAGGGTTTTGTTGGCGTGTTGTTGTAGCATTGAACCCTGGGTCTACCCCCGTGCCAACAAATGGTTACCTTTCCCATATCGAAACTGTGATTGTTGGGAATTGAGCAAGAAGAAGATTTTTGCAAAGATCTGACCTGAAATTGTGAAAGATCTATGCATAGATCTGTCACTGTAAGTGCATAGTATTCTACTCGATCTGTGAAGATCTGTGTTAAATAAAAGAAGCCCGATATGATTAAAATAGGTAAGATCTGAAATCTTTGTGCTTTGATAAAGGTAAAAGTGAGAATGCATCATTAAAAGAGGTAAGATCTGCAAGCTTCGTGCTCTGATAAAGGTAAGAATATTGAAAAGTTCTAGATCTGAAAGCTTTGTTCTCTATAGAAGTAAGATAAGTGGAATTTTTTGTTTCAAAAGTATGGATCTAGGTATGTTTGATAGATTCTACCCTAGCTCGAAAACTAGGGCATTACTAGATGAAAGAAGATTTGATATATGTAGATCTGATAAGAATAGTGAAAAATATGTTATACCTATGCATAGAAAGAATGTTTGGACTAACAAGTGGATGCAAGATCCTAGAAACAAATGTTTGTAGGTTAGCTACTATGACCCTGATGTGCAGTATAGAAAGAGATGGGAATAATTGAAAAGAAAGAGAGGATTAACCCTCTGCTACATTTGCAGAAAATCGGGACATCTTGCTAAGGAATGCCCTCGGAGACAACCTAGTTGTATTTGTTGCAAAGCTATGGACCATGAAGTATTGGATTTCACTAGAATGATTGCTAAGATTGAAGGAATGAACACGAGACAAGAAAACCCTAAGGCAAATCCAGAAATAGCAGAACCCCATAAAGAATCAGAGAAAGTACTGCTACAAATGAAAGAAACCTTGACGGATCACCGACATGTCAGTTTATCATAGGTCTTAAAAGAAAAAGAACGCCTTGAAGAAAGAATAGGAGACTTTGACATTGACTGTGTTATGGATGAAGAAACACAGGTGAATATCATGATAGAAAGAACTTGGGAACTTTTAGGGAAACCTACTATGACTCCTTCATTGGGAGGAATAAGAATATTCAAAGGAAATATGATAAACCTATGTGGAAAGATCACCCAGATATCTATGAATGCCAATGGAACTTCGACAAAGGAAGTTTTTGAGATTATTAAATTTATTGAGAACAACACCCCATTTACCTTGTTACTAGGAAAACCTTGGATTGAAAGAAATCAGGCCAGAAGGAAAGAAGAAGAAGAAGTTTTAGAGCAGAAGAAGAAAGAGTTAAAATATTTCATGACTAGAAGGATCGTACACTTGATTGAAGAACAAGAGAATAGATCGAATCTATATAACACCAGAGACCTAGATGTTGAAGTTGCAAGAACACTAGAAGACCCATAGAAGATTGAAGTACCTATTCCAGCTAAAGAAGAAGTACCACCCTCAACTCTTAGGAAATAATCTCAACAACGCGGAGTAACTATGCCAAAAGAAGATAAGCATCAGAATGGAAAAAAGGCATATCAAGATGAAGCTCACTGGAAATAAATCTAGAATGCTAAGTAATAAGAGAGCTAAGATCGACAAGTTATAAAAGGTTCCAGAGGGAACTTCACAGAAGGAAAAGTTGAAAAATTGGAGCTTCACCGGGATAACAGAGCAATGTCACATGGCATTTTTCCATGGTGAAGAAATATAGTTTTTGGGACCAATATAATTGTTCGGACGACCCTCCGAATGGGTAGAAAGACATTTATGGTTCACCACCAGACTATTGGACTGTGCCATAATGGATAGAATAGATTTAATGAAGGCTTCTCGACCATTGCAAGTAATCCATTGCCAAGTTATCTATTTATCCTATCGTGCCATGCACTGAGAACACTTTTGCTATCCATGAATCTGAGCCCACGGGCTTGTTGATTTTACACAATGATCATTGCACTATTTCCTTCTATCCTATTATAGTGTCTAAGTTACTCCTCGAACTCAAATATTTCCAACTCTGAATGTGTATTTCAGATGAGTTCAATGCTACAGAGAGAGTTGTTGAAGAAGTTCTGATTGATCTCATGATTGAAAGAGTCATGTCGATGTCTACAGGTGTACAAGCATCATCGACGAGAGGAATGCAAGCCTCTCTATCGTCTGCTCATGGATCAAGGCCATCCCGACCATCATCAGAGAAGAGAAACAAGCATAAAGACGACCTAGTAAATGAAAAGTTGATTCCATCCATATTGCCCGATTACATCCTGCCTCTAGTTGGCGCAGTGAATCATGATAGTGTGCCAAGAGAAGTTGAGTACACTATGGTCATTGTGTACCTCTCGAAGGGGATAAGCATAGTTCGAGTAGAGAAGGATAATATCACAACGTTGAAGTTCAACGACTTCAACCTCAGATATCAAAAGATCTATGGTATGCTCGCCCCATACAAGTACCTAACTAGAAAAAAAGGGAAGAACTCGAATATCATCCCTCAGTCGTGGATGATGGACCTTGTGCAGTCCACCCTGCTGAATGTCATGAAGATCCCACACTTTAGACAACACCAGGAAATCAATGCATGTGTCAAGATGATACTGTCATATTACCATGGAGGATAATTATGTCTAGATCGTTGCATTACAATTGACCCAATGCTGATCCACAGGATCACAGGCCTGAGTATGCAAGGACCAGACCCACAATAATTTTATCCAGGAAAATCCGCAGATCACGCACTAGCACATAAAATCAAGGATACATATGTGACGTTGAGAAGGGAACAAGAGGCTACAAGGTAGCTTCCATCCAGAGTGGTGCAGTGCGCCTAGCATGTCAATTGATAGCTGGAAAATTAGTAAGGAAGAACTGATCTACGTAGGTCACCGGCTTTGTCATTGACCTCACAAGGAAGTGCGCGGAAGGCCTATAAATGAACTGGGAAAAGTAACTAGTTAACCAATTCGAACTAGATTGTCGAGAAGCATAGGATCAGGGTTATGAATTTCATTTCAGCTGGATCCTGGTCCTCATTGTATTTATTGCCTAGGAGATGCCAAAAGGAGCGACCTTCCTCGACATAGAGCCATTCAAACTTCTTGTCATGAAGTTCGCTACCCTGTGGTATTCAACTGATTTGAACAAACAGTGGCAGTCGAATGTTGTTTTTCATACATACTACCTCCAACTAAAGCGAGCCATCGAAGTCGAGCCTTGCATGACTCTGAACACCTTATAGAGGTTCTTACCACTAATGAAGTTCAACGTAGATCAACACTTCATCTACATTACAGCGCGAGTAGATGAACACCAAGAGAAGCTCCAATTATATTATAAGATTATAGAAGAATACCTTGATGAGATCACCAAGGAGTGGTCCGTTGACCTCCTTATCCCCGCCAACCCCACAGAGATATCTGATATCAACAACCCAGAAGACATTCATCAAGAGCAGAATACACCTGGAACCAGCAGACATAAGAAGACTTAGGAGGTCAAAAACTTAAGTAGCACCTCAATGAAGACCATGTCCATGTCACTTGACTGAGGGGGTGATGATGAAGTAGAAGATGAATAGAGACAAAGAGAAGTAACACCGCCCAGAGACAAGGTTGACCCCTTGAAGAAGAGGAAGGTTTCCCCCCCAAAACCTTCTTCCCAGAAGAAATCAAAATCCACCATGACCAAGATGAAGACTATCCTCACCTCCGATGATTTTGACTTCATCATAGCAGCCCTGAACGATGCTTCACTGGAGATAGAAAAGAAACAAGGAGTGAAGCAGGAGGAAATGTATGATAGGATTGAATTCAAAATCTGAGGGGTACAGTAGGCTATTCAGTCCAGTCACACAGTCTCCACTACGCCTTTGCCATCAGGAGAACCAGAGTTGGGAGATGAGCCAGCCCAACTCCACTGACTAACTGAGACAGTCGAAGCTCGCCTTCAATGAGCACAAGAGGTAACAGAACAAGCCACCTAGGATTTGATGCAAGTACAAGGAGTACTTGTAGATCAGCATCGAGTTGCAAAACAGGAAAATATTTCTCTCCAAGAAAATTTTGATGAAGAAAAAGAACAACTACAACAAGGAAAAGAATAGTTGCTCGCAGAGAAACTTGAAGTGAAAGAAGCGGTCAACAAAGAAATTCACTCTATGACAGTCATAGAAATAAAGGCATAAGATCGAGTCACGCAAAAAGTAGAGAAAGTCACATAAGTTATCCAGTAGCTACAATAATGCATCGCGGACTTAGATCTCCGCGTAGTGCCCGAGACCCCATAGGATGTAAGGGATCAAAGAGAAGCAACTGCTCGAAGTGCAGTTGAGAGAATAAAATCCCTTCCTATGGAATGTAAGAAACTTACTGATCACAGTGACCAAACCTATGAACAACTCACTGAGAATCCAGATCTGAAGGCACTAGATTCGCAGCTCCAAGAGGCGAGGTATCAGGCCGAAACGATACAAGCCCAGCTGAAGCCCCTGTCATTTGTGGAAAGAATGAAGTGCTCCCAAGAGTAGCGCATTTCCCAACAATAGATCCACACTATCCAGAGAAGAGTTATGGAAGTAACTCAAAGGATCCAACCTATACAAGACAAGTCTTATCAATTGTTCATAGAGGTCGAATGCTGAGGAGAATAACTAGAGCAGGTTATCACTATAGCCGAACAGTGCTTGGAGGGACCTATCAATGATGCAGTCATCCAAGAGTTCACTGAACAGGAGGACAAGGTACAGAATCTCGAGCTACACTCGAGGATTTCGAAGCGGAACTTCCCAGATCAGAGTGACTCAGGACGAGTCACAGGTGACTGTTGGGGGGTTGTTGTACCTTGACCAAGTTTTGTGATATCCTTGGTCAAGTTTGACCTATTTTGGGACTTCGACAACTTGTCGAAGGAGGAGCGCAAGATGAAGCAGAGATCACAGGATCTCGACCCCTTTTTGGGCCTTTTTTTGGATTTGGGATTATGTAATGGGTATGGGATGTTGGCGCATGAGTTTACCCATGTTTAGGCCTATTTTGTAAAGTATGTATAGAAATAGAGAAGTCATAAGGAATAGCTAAGTGATAAATTTGGATTTGTGTGATCAACATTGTAAGTTCTCTATGCATATTGTGTGCGACTTGCAGAGATAAGTGCAAGTCATCGTAAGAGGTTTTGGAAGGCTATGTGCTTAGATCTACTGGGGGAAGGAGGATCTAGCGAGCTTCGCAGATATCCTATCCTATGTGGAGTAGGGTTTTTGAGGCTCTGTGCATGTAACCTATTGAAGAAGCTAATGAAGAAGAAGCGTTGGTGGATGTATCCCCATGGGGGGGGGGGGNCTACTTGGGGTAATGTGTTGATGTGTTTATTTATTTACTTTCTAAGTGATTTGATATAGATAGATAAATCTGTTTACGCTTTATGATAATGGTGTATATGGATGTTAGATCGGACTTATATGAATGTTCTTACTGCTTGAACCTGCTAGATCTGATCTATTCCATCATGCTAAGTGTTGCTAGATGCCAGATCTGGTTGACCACTGCATTGTACTATGATTAGGGTTTACTATGTTGTAACTAAGAACTGAATATTGATGAATTGTCCCTGTTAAGTTCTCTGTTAAGTGTTAGAATCACAGATCTGTGTCCCAACTAAGGTTGCAGATATCTAAGCCCTATAACCACCCTTGCCTCTACCTCAGGTGAGGCTTCATTTGCTTCGCAGGTGTTGCCAAAAGGGTCAATTGTTAGGGTTTTGTTGGTGTGCTATTGTAGCGTTGAACCCTAGGTCTAACCCCATGCCAACAATAAGGATTGATACAAGTAGAGTAGAGGCCATCCAGACTCTGTCTCTTCCTAGATCTAAGAAGGAAGTTCAGTCTTTCTTGGGTAAAATAAATTTTATGAGAAGATTCATCTCTAACTTTCCTGAATTGGTTAAGTACATTAGATTTATGATTAGAAAGGGGAATGAGGTGAAATGGGTTGTTGAAGCTCGAGATTCTTTTGACCAAATAAAAAAATCATTGACTAAAGCACATGTTCTCATAGGGCCTAATTATTCAAAGAAATTTCTGATATTCTCTTTTTCCTCTTATGACATATTGGTTGTTCTTCTTCAGAAAAACACAGAGGGGTTGGAACAACCAATTTTCTTTTTCTGCAGGGCATTGAGGGATACACATATGAGGTATGATATTATGGAAAATAAGGATTATTCTTTGGTTATATCCCTCAAATCCTTTAGATTATACATTCTACATTCCAATATTATTTCCTATGTCCCAACAACCTCTGTAAAATAAATACTTATCCAACCTGACATTGATGGAAAGAGGGGTAAGTGGATTGCCAAAATTTTGTAGTTTGACCTTGAAATCAATTCTACTAAGTTGGTCAAAGGCCAAGGTTTATCTAGATTACTGGCTAAATCAAATTGTAAAGCACTGGGGGTTAATTTCATGAACCTAAACTCTGAAAATAAGAAAACTAAGATTTTTGTCAAAATCTCTGATATTAGTCCCAACTTGGCAGAATGAACTTGGTACAAATACATCATTTATTTTCTACAAAAGTTGCAACCTCCTGATGGTTTGGAGAAGAACAAGGTAAGATATTTGAAGCTAAAGGCAATCAGATATTGTATCATTGATCACATATTATATTGGAAATATCCTCTAGGGGTTCTCTTGAGATGTCTAGATCCATAGGAGGCTCAAAAGGCAATGACTGACTTTCATGACAACTTGTGTGGTGGTCATCACTTTTGGAGAACCACAACATATAAGATCCTCAGATATGGGCATTTTAGGCCTAGCTTTTTTATTGATGTTTGTGAAAATATTAGAGCCTGTGACAAATGTCAATTTTTTTTAGGAAAGCAATATCTCAAATCTTTGCCTTTGAATCCTGTGGTGGTTTCTAGCCCCTTTCAGTAGTGGGGACTTGAATTTATTGGGGAAGTTAATCCAACATCAAGTCGTCAACATCGGTGGATTTTGACTACAACTGACTATTTCACAAAGTGGATAGAAGCTATTCCTATAAGGAGTGCCTCACACAAGGTAATCATTGGTTTTCTTGAAGATATTATGTCAAGACTTGGTTGTCCAAGCAATAATTTTACTGACAATGTTTCCTCCTTTAAAGATGAACCATTGGTGAAGTTTTGTGAGAAGTATGGGATTTCATTAGTCCATTCTACTCCTTACTACCCCCAAGGAAATGGTTTAGCAGAGTCTTCTAACAAGATCCTTGTAAAGATCATCAAGAATTTACTGGAGGACAACAAGAAATCATGGGACTCAAAGATGAAATTTTCCTTATGGGATGATAGAGTTACTACAAATAGACCACTTGGTATTTCCCAACTTTCAACTTGAATATGGGATTGAAGCTATTTTTCCTACTCAAATTTCCTTTCCTATGGAAAAGTTCCTTTAGGATCAACAAGGAGAACCAGATGATATGGTCAGAAGGATACAACAACTAGTAGAAGTACATCAGACTAGGGGGCAATTCCTTGATACAACACAAAACCATCGGCAAAAGATCAAGAAAGCCTTTGAAAAGAAGGTAAGCAATTAAGATTTTTAGCTGGGAGATCTGGTGCTCCAGTGGGATGCACCCAAACAACACAAAGGAAAACACGATAAATTCAAAGCCTTGTGGATTAGGCCTTTCAATATTTCTGAATTTTTTCAAAATAATACTTATAAATTGCAGAACTTGGAGGATTTTGAATTTTTTGGTGGCCCTATTAATGGGCACTTTCTGAAGAAGTATTTTTCTTGAGCCATGAGTGTGTTGGCCCTCGACCAACTTTTGAGGAATACTTGGTCATAGTTGACCATTTGGTACTTCGACTTCCTATCGAAGATGGAGTGCATAGCGAAGAGGAGATCACGGGATCTCGCCACCTTTTGTGGAACCTTTTTGGGTTTTTTTGGGAATATTGTAATGGGAAAGGGATGTCGGACCTTGTTTAGGCCTTTTTCTATGTATAAATAGAGGTCTAGGCCATGTAAGAAAGGAGACCCTGTCTAGTCAATGAATTAGTGCATAAGTTGGATCTATGTGATCAGAAGTCTGTGTGACTATAAGATCTCTGTGCATGCTGCAATAAGTGCTAAGTGCACAGAGTGTGAGAAGGCTTAGTGCTTGGATCTACCCAGGGAAAGAGGATCTAGCGAGCTACATAGATCTCTTTTCCTATGCGGGGTTGGATCCTAAAGTCTTAGTGCTAGTAGAAATATCTGTGTGATCAAGTATCGTAAGGCTCTGTGCATTTTGTGTAAGTCTTGCGGATTTGAGTGCAAGTCTCTGCGAGAGACTGTAGAAGGATTTGTGCTGAGTGCAAGCAAGATTGATCTAGCGAGATACGCAGATCCTCTGTCTCGTGTGAAGTAAGGGTCATTGAAGATCCATGCTGTAACTTCTTGACCATGATAATATAAATAAGACTTTGTGGATGTAGCCCCAGGGTGGGGGTGAACCAAAGTAACTCTGTGTATTGTGTTGATGTGCTTGTCTCTCTCTTGCTAAGTGCTCTGATATGTTTAGATAGATCTA
Organism: Picea sitchensis; assembly: GCA_010110895.2. NCBI lineage: Eukaryota > Viridiplantae > Streptophyta > Pinopsida > Pinales > Pinaceae > Picea > Picea sitchensis. The sequence goes on from SNQJ01S0029241.1 coordinate 91,638, forward strand.
TTGATTCTTTGTGCTTATGAGATATGAATGCATGCTAGATATGATACATAATATGCTAAGTGTTTAATCTATTGAGTATAACTTGTTTAGCATTGCTAAGTGCTAGATCAGAGTAATTACTGCGGTGCTCTGTGCTTTCTGCGAAGTGTATTAATGAATGTATGTTAGGAAATAATTGATGCTAAGTGCGTTGTAAGCAAGATAATCACAGATATGTGTCCCAAATAAGGTTGCAAACACCTGAGTCCAACAACCACCCTTGCATATACCTTGGGTGAGACTTCATCTGCTTCGCAGGTGTTTCCGAAAGGGCCGATAGTTAGGGATTTGTTGGTGCACTCTTGAGCATTGAACCCTGGGTCTACCCCTATGCCAACAAATGGTTCTGTTTCTAGGACCTAGAACTGTGATTGCTGGGAACTGAAGAAGAAGAATCTTTGTGTGAAATAAGCTTTGTGCGTAGATCTGTTGCCCTAGTGTGTAGTGCTCTGTTTGACCTGTGAAGCTTTATGACAAGAAATAAAGGTCAGATATGAAGAAGAGAGGTCAGATCTGAAGAAAAAGAAGTCAGATCTGCGAAGAAAGATGTTCGATCTACAAGAAAAAGGTAAGATCTGTAAGATATGTGCTTTGATAAAGGTAAGAATAGTTAAAAGTATTAGATCTGGAAGCTTTGTGCTCTGTAGAAGTTAGATAAGTGAAATTTTTGTTTCTAAAGCATGGATCTAGGTATGTTTGATAGATTCTATTCTAGCTTCAAAACTATGGCATTAATAGATGAAAGAAATTTTGATATGAATAGATCTGATAAGTATAGTGATAGATATGTTATACCTATGCATAGAAATAATTTTGGGACTAACCAATGGATGCAGGATCCTAGAAAGAAATTTTTGTAGGCTAACCGTTATGATCCTAGCACACAGTACATGAAAAGTTGGGGATCATTGAAGAGAAAGAGAGGATTAACTCTTTGTTACAATTGCAGAAGGCCCAAACATATTACTAAGGAATTCCCTGGGCGAAGACCTAGTTGTCTTTGTTGTAAGGCTATGGACCATGAGGTACTAGATTGCCCTAGAATAATTGCTAGACTTGAAAATTTGAATATAGAGCAAGCAGGATATCGAGAGACTCGGATTATAGAGGAACCCCATAAAAAATCAGAGAAAGTATTGATGAAAATGCAAGAAACCCTTAATGATCACAGAGGCCTCGACTTATTAGAAATCTTCAAGAAGAAAGAACATATCGAAGTGAGAATGTGAGACTTCGACATTGACTGTGTTTTGGATGAAGAAACACCAGTGAACATTATGACAGAAGGAACCTGGAAAGCTATAGGAATACCTAACATGACCCCTTCATTAGGAGGAATAGGGTTATTCATAGGAAAGATGGTAAACCTATGTGGAAAGCTCACTCATATATCTATGAATGCTCATGGAGCTTCGACAGAAGAAGATTTTGAGATTGTTAAGTTCGTGGAGGACAACGGCCCGTTTACTATGTTACTTGGTAAACCTTGGATTGAGAAAGATCAAGCCAGAAAACAGGAAGCAAAAAAGGACCTAGAACAACAAAGACAATATTTAAGAGACTTCATGACTAGAAGGATCGTGTAGTTGATTGAATAATCGGAGAACAGATCAAGGGTTCTTGACCCCAGGAACTTGGATGATGAACCACAGAGGACCGAAAAATATGTTGGACAAGTAATACCCATGGATCCGAAGAAAGAATCTTAGCATTGCGAAGTTACCATGCCAAGAGAAGAAAAGAATCAGAATGAAAAAAGGATGACCGAGACAAAGCTCACTGTGAAGAAGGCTAGAAAACTCATGAAGAAGAAAGCAAAGTTGGAGAAATTACAGAACGTTCCAGAAGAAACCCCGCAGAAGGAAAACATGCAGAATTTAAGCTTCGTCGGGATAGCAGAATAGTGACATATGAAACTTCACCATGTAGAAGTAATATAACCATTAGAAGATGATATACCCATTCCACTGATGGCCCGAACGACTTAGAAGAAAGTTATGACCTATTAACTGACCGTTAGACTACGCCATAATTGACAGATCAAGAGTTAATGGACCCTCCATTCCATTGCAAGTAGTCCATTACAAATTTACTTACTTATTCCGTCGCGCCATGCCTAGAAGACACTTTTGCCAATTGAGAACTTGAGCTCACAAAATACCTACATTTTGGAATAGTGACTACCCCACCTTGCTCTCTACTTGATTAGAGTACCTTCATCCCATTGACAACCTGAGAAAGCGATCCTCAACTTACATGTTCGACGAGCTTAGCGCAGTGGAAGAATCAGTGAGAGAAGTACTCGCTAGCTTAAGAACCGAAAGAGTTATGTCGTAAAGAGGAATGTCCACCGAAGTCCAAGCCTCATCGTCAAGAGGAGTAGCAGCTTCTCCATCCACTGCTCAAGCTGGACCATCCCGACAGACTGCCGAGAAATGTACTAAACATAGAGATGACATCACGAATGCCAAATTGATCCTGAGCATATTTCCCTCTTACATACCTCCTCTGAAAGGTGAAATCAACTATGATAGTGTGCCCCAAGATTACGACTATCCTATGATCACTGCATAGCTACCGAAGGGTGTGCACGCAGGTCGTACTGAGCAAACCAAGCTCACAACATTAAAGTTTTGCAACTTCAACCTTGGTGACCAGAAAGCCTACAGTATTCTTTCCCCACACAAGTATCTGACAATGAAAAAGGAGAAGAATTCCAAGATCGTCCCTCAGAAATGGACGATGAACCTCACGCATTCCACCTTACTTAATGTAATGAATATTCCACACTTTGGTAGGCACCAAGAGGTGAACGCTTGCGTAAAATTGCTACTGGAGAGCTACCATGGAGGATATATCTAGTTGAACCGGCATATAACAATTGATCTGGTGCTGATCAATCAGATCACTGGGTTGAGCATGCAGGGCCCTGACTCACAAGACTATTAACCTGGAAAGACCGTGTATCGTGCTCTTTCACATAAGATTAAAGAGTCCTATGGAAATGTTGGAAAAGGCACACGAGGTTACAAGGTAACCTCTATTGACAGTGGTGTAGTGTGCCTCACTTGTCATATGATCGCAGGAAAGTTAGTCTGCAAGAACAGACCGGTGCAAGTATCTGGGTCTGTAGTTGATCTCGTAGGAAAATGCGTAGAAGGAGTCCAAATGAACTGGTTGAAGTACTTAGCGGATCAACTCAAATTGGATTTCATAGAAGTGCAAGACAAAGGATATGAGTTCCACTTCAACTGGCTTCTCATCCTGATCACCTTCATAGCATGGGAGATGTCGAAGGATGTCATTTTTCCTGAAACCCTATCGTTTGAACCAATGGCTATGAAGTTCAGTACATTATGGTACACGACAGATATGAACATGTAATGGAAGTCAAATATCCTCTTTCATAGATACTACATCCAGTTGAAGACCGTGATACAAGCCACACCTCGCATTACTCTGAACACACTCCACATATTCAGACCCTTAATGAAGTTCAACGTGGACCGCCACTTCATATACCTAACTCCACGCGCTGATGAGCACCAGGAACAACTGCAGTCCTATTATAAACTAACAGAAGAAGACCTTTAAGAGATCACCAAGGAATGGTTGATGAACCTCCTCATTGCAGAAGATCCAATGGATATTTCAGATATCAGTAGCCCAGAAGCTGCGAAAGACACACCTGGGCCCAGTAAGACAAAGAAAACAAAGAAGACAAAGGAGACGAAGAAAACTGAAGAGGTTCAAGATGTGGATAGCCACTCTATCAGGACAACTTATGTCACACCAGATGAAGAAGGTAACGATGAATACCTACAAGAAGTTGAACAACAACCAGAAGATGAAGTCGAAGTTCTAAAGAAAAGGAAAGGGTCACCTTCAAAGTCTTCCGTTAAGAAGAAAGCCAAAGCGACCGTGACCAAGATGAAGACCATGCTGAATCCAGATGACTTCAACTTTCTCCTTGTGACTTTGAATGAAGTTATAGAAGATATCACAGAAAAGCAGGAGGCCAAGCAAGAAACGATGTACAACATAATTGAAACTGAGCTCCGAGGAGTGCAGCAATCACTTCAGTCTAGCCGCACAACACCTACGATGCCTCTGCTAGAAGGAACAATGGAAGAGGGATATGAATCAGTTCAACTCTGTAAGATCACTGACATAGTTGAAGTTCGTCTTCAGAATGCAGAAGAAGCAACAATGCAGGTTACACAGGCCCTACAGAAAGCACAGGGGGAAATCATAGAGCAACGCCGAGCTACGCAATAAGAGAAGGATGTCGTCCTAGCGAAATTTGAAGAAGATAGAGAGAAAATATAGAAATAAAAGGAGCAGCTGCTCGTGAAGAAGATCAAGATCGAAGAAGCAGTCAACAGAGCATTTCGCTCTATGACTGACTTAGAATAGAAGGCAGAAGAACCCATAGAATGCCAAGTAATGAAGCTTGTTGAAGTCATTCAACAACTGCAACAAAGAGTAGTAGAAATAGAGCTCTAAGCTATACTGAGTACTCCACAAGAAGAACGTGACCAACGAGAAGTGAATGCAAGAAGTACAGTAGAAAGGATTAAGGAAATCACTGAAGAATGTAAGAAATTAAGTAGTAGAAGTGCGTAGATACATGAGAACCTATTTGAGAATCCTGAATTGCATAAATTGGAGTCACAGCTCCAGGAGGTGAAGTACCAAGATGAGAAGTTACAGGTACAACTGAAGGCCCTACCGACGATAGAGAAAATGAAGAGGTCCCACAAACAACGTGTCGTGCAACAACAGATTCATATGATCTAGAGCAAGGTCATGGAAGTGACGCAACAACTTCAACCTTTGTAGGATAGGGCATTTTTCGCATTCAAATGGTCACCAGGTGAGAAAATAGAGAGCGCTTGCATACCCTGTTGGGTCTAGCAGGGCAGAACAACTATGGAGCATAGGGTTAGAGAAACAAAACAAACTACAAGCTAATATCAACTGAAAACAAATAAAACTGTGAA